>DWME01004998.1:0-15524 GCA_018244795.1 Parelbella ahira ahira | reverse complement strand
CCGTGCCGTGATGTCGAGTAGCTCGCCGCAGTCTCCGCCGATGTCTAGCTATGTTAAGTCAATGGCACGTGTCCTCTCGAACACCGCAATGAAATGACACTATAAACCGTATCGCAAACTGTTAAAAAAATTAATTATTAATTATTTTCTTTATACTTTTTAATTATTAAATTGTCTTCTTTTCAAGTTTGTTGTATTTTTATGTATCACAGCATTAAATAAATAAAGATTATTCGTTTCTTTCATTCTTTATTAACACCTTTCTAGTCGTACCGAATAATTAAGTATTATCTTATTTAACGCTTTTATTTTATAAGAAAATCGTAGCGACTGATGAAGCCGACGTAATAATATGAGAGGAAACTTTTAAACCTTTTTCTTACATTATTATTCCTGATGTCTTATAGTAAGTATATAAACTTTTTTCTATTGGAACGGAAAAGTGGCTCGCCCTTGTATGTAGGTATGTATTAGGACGTATTGGTACCTGCTACTGTATTGTTGCTTACACGCTGCCACCCGCCGCAGTAGTTTTCAAAGTTTTCAATGTCTTGAAGGTACTTGGTAAAAATTTCCGCTCAAAATGTCTGTTTGAAATAAAAAGAGACCGCTCCATCTAAAAATTCCTCTCGTAATATTGTGCGCAGTAATAAAAGGAAAATAATAGATAAAGTTTTCCCGAAACTCTAAGTAGTGCTGATACCGGGATTACAGGAAAATTGGATGGCTCCTCGAACTGGATTAACGCGCAGATCGGATCATTAGTACCGATACATCCGATTAGTGGCCCAGGGACGCTCTCATGGTCTGGGTGATAAATAGAAGTGCTTTTTGTCTTCAATTGCTCGCACGCCAAACCCTCTCCCATTGATTGTTACGTGACTAATATCATTAAACAAAGAAAGCCCATATATATAAAGAAATCGCGACGTGTTACATCACGCGTATAATCCCCGAAGGGGTAGGCAGAGCAGTGTAGTACACTAAAACGTTTCACCAGTTACACAGTTAATCTTTCACGTTATAATTGTGCAGTACTGGTATATTTTATTGGGAACTTTAAGTTGGGCCCGGCCGCATGTCTGAATCAATAAGAAAATGAATGTTTAACATTTGACTAACGTTTAGATATCCATGTTTACGCTACACAGTGACGGAAGCAGGTCGCTGCGCGCCGCGTGCTGGACGTGCAGTATGTTAGCGTAAGCATTGCAATGTGCTACAGATTCTCCATCAATGTTATTGAGAACCCGAGTTCAGTGGGCTGTGAAATCAGCAGTACAGTGGACGCCTCATTTCAAAGTTACATGTAATCTTGCTGAGCGCTGGTCGCGCCAGCTCGCTTTAATTTCCTTGTCTTGTTTGTTGTACAAAGCGCCGGCTGGCTGCGTTAGTTGCCATCATTGTATTGTACCATTACAGTAAATTTCTGAACTTTTGAAAGTAGAAGTAGAATAGAAATAGAAATACTTTTATTCCATCGAAATAATCCATAACAAACATATAAAAAGATGCCATATGCCGTTAGAAAGGGCATATTCTCAGTCTTTGCCATGGGAAGCCAAGCATAACTCACGACTACTGATTTTCAGTGACAGCTACTCTCTTTTTTTCTCGTGTAGTTCGGCGACGGTGACAAAACATAAATATTATGTCAATATATAAAAGTGTTTCATTGTTTACCAATTTGAAGAAATGGTGTACAGTTGCGCTCGTTAATTATACCAAGACAGATTGCAAGGCTGCTAAAACGCTGGAAATCGATTTACAAAATGTAATGATAGTGAAAATCAAAAATATGGGATTTTACTCGACCTGTGATTCCTTGTAGATATTCCTAACATCTTATATCTACCGTAGTACGATAGAAATATTGATACTACAGGTACAATGTTGGCCTCAATCGATAATTGCTAATGTGGACTATGTAACAGCAAGTGGTGTGTACGCCACTCTTGCGCTATTGCCCATAAATGAGTTTGTTATTATAACATTTTACCAATCTGTATGTTCCCACAACTGCCGCTTATCACACCCAGGGCGGCTGTTAGGTCGGACGTGTAATGTAATTAAACTAATTAGGTATTAACGGTTGGCCATTTTAAAAGTATACTGTTTTAGAAGTGACGGAATTAAGAAATTAATAGATAATTTTGTACTATTAATAAGTTTGGTATTCATATTTCGTGATCTCACACTGTATTTGCCTATTTATAGTTTAGGAAAAGAAGTTAATGAACATTTTGTTCATTTGTATTCGTAGTAGTACAGAAAATTTATAAGCTGTTTGATTGACTATTGAAACGAAATTCCTGGGTTATTATATTTTACCGAATTGGAGTTGTGCGTATTCGTTCAAAGCTCAGGTTTTCAATTGAAATAAATATTAGCATTGTTGTAGTTAATCTTCCGACTATTCATTACTGCTCCCCGCGCTGCAGATCGTGTTCTGTCTACACGGGGAAAGGCGGATTATTACGGGAATAAGTTAACTACTAATAAGTAGTAATTCCACTAGTCACCAATACATGCGAATCTGCAACTGAATAAAGACGTGTATCACTTAAAATCACGTAGTCTGAGTGTGTATTTCGGACTAACATGTCTGTGTACTTTGATAGCTTATGTCTATTCATAGTTAAACAGTCGCTGTGTACAAGACGGTAACGCGAACGGAGAGTTTGCAGTACGAGGGGCTTACGTGTTGTTCTACTGAATCAAATCTCTTTAGACGTTTTCAGTTTCATTTATTCGCTCCTTTCAGCAAACACCGAGATTAAAATGTAAGGGAACTGCCATCGCGCTAATGGTCCTTATTGACCCTGGACTTACCTATTTTTATTCCGAATGAATCAATACACTGGAGTGCTCTCCTACTTGGTTGGTTGGAGATGTTTCGAGGACTCATCGAAGGTGAACGCGCAGCGCGTTATTATCGAACACACTCAGCTGAAGCAATTTTATTTTTCATTTGGTTAGTACGAGCCGAACATTGATGCAGCTGCCAGGGGACACCAGCAGTCTGCTATGGTGGATAAAACGGTCAGAAACTGACTGATGGAGGAGTTATAGATCTCCGAAATTAATATGAGTTTATGAAGAGAGTTATGAATGTACAAGAAGCATGTTAACTTCGTAAAAAGTTTGTTCATGTACCTACCTATATACGAGTACGTGACGTGCACATCTATGTATTTTAAGAACATCAATATTTCTCTATATAATTATGTATGTTTATCTTATACTGTTTTAACATGAATATTTACTATAGCTACGGTGCTTACGTGGTCATATTCCAATTTCATCGGCGGTATGGTCGGCAGACTTACTAAAACAATTGTAATTATTCGTCACGGTTAGCATAGGGTGTGTACACGATTTGTGCTTTTTTAACATTGGGGGCATTAGTGTTACATTTGCCATGAGCACCTCTCCATTAGACGATCAGTAAATCGGTCGTCTGCCTATTCTGTACCTTCAATGGCTTTACAGTCTAATCCTACACAATAACCCCGCGGCTGCGCGGCCGCCAAACCGTGCAATATTTACCTTAATTCCGTTATTTGAGAGTCATTAAGCAGCTGATTCCGGACAGTCAGAGATAACTTACGTTATGCAGTTAAACGGATTTAACTGCGCCGCAGCTGTGGCGCCGCCTACTGTATGAAAACAGTATTTATTATGTAAATTTTGGTAAACGTTTTCAAAATACGCCGCTTTGTAGTGTTCTGCGGAGTATGTTCGTAATTGAAATAGAGTTAATATCTGTGCTCGCAAAGTGGGAGCGTCTGGAGGCGGCCATTGAGCTGGTTCAGTTTTTATTATAAACGAGATATTGTATATTCACTTGTAGTTAGCAAATTAACAAAATTACAAGCTAAGTCAACAATAATATAATTCTATTACAGATGGAAGATTTTCTCTAGGAGTTAGGGAATGATTTGAATGACCTCTTGGTCTAGCTTGTTTTTAATTTATTTATTTGTTAGGCTTGAGCAGGACGCGTATCGTAGAAGCCAGCGCTCTTAAAACATCTGTATTGTTATGAAATAAATATAGTGTGTTGTATGAATTATATCCAAAGTATGTCATGTTGCGTACAGGCGTGTGTTCAGTGGAAACTAGCGGTCCGTTACAGACGCTCGTCGGACTGCCGTCACAAGGTACGTGTTTTTAATATAATGTATGTATGGCTTTCTCATTAAAGTATAGTGTAATTCGCACTCGCCGCGTGCATTAAACTGATTAAACTCGGGTGCAGCTGCTTGCTCTGTAATGGACACCGGGTATATGAAAATTGTGTGTAAAGTCCTCACTTGGTATTAGTATTTTTGGTCATCAATTACATTATCATACATGCATGATGATATATTAAATATATACACACACACACACCCACGCATGCAAGCACACACGCACGCAAGTGCACACACACACTAGTTAGTTTAACGAATTACCCTCATCACAGTACTAATAATCATGTAGGTACTAAATACTAATAGGTATATCACCGTATGTCATAGTCATTTCTGATTTTTCCTTAGCTTAGTTGCAGATACAGATGTATACGGGAGGGGCCCCGTAATCTGCACCTGGGCGGTCAGTTGACACACCGAATGGTCGGAGCGGGTACAGTTGGAGCAAGGAGAAATAATTTCTGCATATCAGAAACGACCTAATAACTAAAGAAAAAACCCGATGACTTTAGCTCGGATACGCGTCCTCTTTTAATGATAAATTTTGCAGTGAGCAGAATGATGGATGGCGCCGCCAGTTGTTGTTGGAGAGTTTTATTGAAACGTGCTATCAGACATCTCATGTGGCATGCAATCAATAAAAGGATTGCCTATAGTACATCGTTTTAACCGGCGTATATTCGCTTTATGCATTAAACGGATTAAACTCGGCCGCAGCTGCTGGTGTCATAATGAACACCCTGTGTATGGAAATAGTGTACAAAGTGTCGTTTCGTATACAGCCTTCCTTTTTGGCAATTACATTTTGTTTGTGGCCCGGAGCGATAAAACGCGAAAATGTTTTATTATATTATTAATTGCAACATTCGTACTCGGTATTAATAACTGCCTCTTGAAGAAATTATTTTAAATTACATTGGTTCCACTTAGACATTGTAGGAACACAGTGCCATAATGCTAGTGTTTTATTACAAGTTTGTTTTATTTATAGAAATTAATTGAACAAAAAACACTCAGTAAGACTAAAGTAGACGTGAACGAGTGCAGGGGTAGTATTACTTAGTTATCAAACACCTTCGTGTGTTCGAGCCGTAAATCCGACAAAAATTAACGAACGTACTTCCTCGTAGTTCCGAACTTTTACGACGCAAAAGCAATAAAACAGTAAGAAATAATTTCCACCTACGTTTAAAGAGGTACCCGAAAATTTCGCTCATAAAACTCGGCGAGGCTTGCCAAAGCTACATTAACCAAATTGCACAAAACAAACATATCTAATAATTACGCCCGCGGCACGGAACCTCGTTCTGTAGAATTATGCGACCGCCATAACTTTTTCAATCTGAACTTCGACAATTAAATTTACTTCGGTTCCAACATAACATTTCAATAACCGCCTCGGATCGGTCGCTCTCTTCGTTTGTCTTTCCACTGATTCTTTCCTTTTAAGATATTAACTCGGAAAATTCTGCGACTAAATAACAATCTGCCTGTATTTTTCACTTGCTTTGCAATGTTTTACTTTATAGCCAATTGTATTAAATATTTCTTTTTTTTAAGAATTATTCCTACCGATGTTGAAGCGGCCATTATTTGTTTATCCACGGTAAGTGTAAAGTGCAAAAGCTGCTTGAATTATGTTCCAAAGTCGCATTAGTCCCATTATTATACGTCAGAAGGGTGCGGTAATGAAACTCACCTGAATTCCATTTAGCCCTTAAGGGTAGCTCTGTCACTGCCCTTAGGTACGTACAATGTCTTCTTTTAGAAAATATCAACAGATTGCAGTGACTATCTCAAGCAAGCCAACTAATCGCATGCCATTTATTCAAGAAACGCACGATCATGAGAGTTACTTACTGCTTAGTTACTTACACGTCGAGAAATAACCACATACATAGCTCCAGGGTCTTTACACATTTAGCTTTAGGGGTTGGTAAGTTACAGTGGGCATCGGAGCTTAGGTTTATTGAATGAGACCGCAGATTAGCGAAGGGACCGATAAAAGATATTCGGCCCGTCCGAGTCATACAAACAACCGACGCCGACAATAGTCAGCATCGGATATGTAGTTGATAGTAACTATGTATAACTATGAAGAAATAGAATTTTGTTACAAATGACTCGCGCTTACGTACTATTAATTAGGCAGAACCTGTGTTTTTCGTACACCTATATGAATATTTACTACAACTACGGTGCTTACGTGGTCATATTCCAATTTTCATCGGTGGTATGGTAGGCAGACTTACTAAAACAATTGTAATTAATATATTATACAGGTACTACTCTCCTCTTCCTACCTCTTCGAGGATTACACACTTGATGTTAAGTTTTTTTTATATATAGATACCCACTTAGCTGTATAGCTCAACTTAAACTTGGAAATACATTCGTACTCATCACGCAAATATTTGTCCTAAGTGAGGCGGGAATCTTCAACCTTCAATCTTCTTCCAGCTTAGTTAGCAGGTGCCGGATGAACTGGTCAGCTGTTTTGAGGATTATGACGTTTGCTATTTCTTCTTGTAAAAAGATAATTTAATATGGTCTAACGTTTTTTATCTAATACATTACTTATCTTAGTTAAATGCTGTGTTGCTTTTAAATATACATATTTATTTCTTTAAAGTTTTGTTTAACCTTTATGATTAACCCGTCATTTATTTGAAAATTTTTCGTTACGCTTGGTATATTTGGAGTTCCGGAAGGTTACAATTCGTAAGATATTATAAAGCTCGTCGCCACAAAGGACATATGGGCTTGATAAATACGATAAGAGCGACGGCGCGAGATCGCGAAAGAGCTCGTAGCGTGTATCATTAATCTTTGCATTACAAATTCATTCGGTAAGAACTCACTCACTTGGATTAAGCAGAATTATAAATGAAGTGTCACAGGAATGCTCACAAAAAGTGTGAATAGAGCAACGTTTGAATAACGGTTGGGTCCGTCAGTTTTTAACCGAAGGGCTCACGGAGCGGCCTCCCGCCTCCCGCGGGATTCATCGAGATTATTCTCGTCTTACGGCGTCAAACGCAGGTTGCGCTGATATATTGTTTTAGTCTAATCTCAGTTTTACACAAGAAAATGTTTATTATAAGATATTTTACACGCACCTAATAATGTAACAATTTATAGTTTGCGTAATTTGTAGGTTTTAATTGAAGCTATTTTATTATGATTTGCTATAACAGTCTTGAAAACATTCTTTAACAAAGTTGGAACTGATTAGTAGTCGTTAAAGTTTGTCATGTGTATATATTTTAAATAATTAATGTGATTGAATACGTAGTCACTCATAGTCTACTATTATTCACTATCACTACCCATCATTACCCATTACCTAGCTAGCATTCTACTACTTAACCTGTCATTTTTCTCTCGCCGAGACCCGGCGGTAGCCCTCGGTTGGTCGACAACGTGTAATTGTTAGGAAGTCTCTTGGGCCAAGTTAGTTAGGAACGAAATAGTTTGACTGGAATAAGTTGTATCATATTACAATATAGTTGTATAATATGTATGTAAGTGGCTGGCAGTGGTTGGATGTGAAGAGCTAAAGACAGAGCTCAGTGGCATGCCATTGTTTAATATGTCCAGCATTATTTAGTAAATGAGAATTAATGAATGAGTGTTTTCTTAAACATTAACCGTTTCATTTGGAAATTACAATAAAATATTCAATATGAATATTTAAGGCCGATACAGGTCTTTGATTTCACTATTTAGTCCTTTCTGTAAGTAAGTTGAGTAACGAACATGTTTAAGGTGAGCATTATCATAATTATAGTGTTAGATTGCCTACGTGTTGCTTTGCTTTTAAATTAAAAAATGTGAGTCCTATTAATACGTTTTGTATCTTATATCGTTGTATAGTAAATATTTAACTAAACAAGGAATGTCTCCTTTAGTTCATATTATTCAGATTGCTATTATTCAGTTTTATATACAAAACATTTACCAAATTACAAACAGTTACCGCTACCAAATTGTGTAGTGTTATCTATAAGCTAATAGCGTCAAGGGCCCGCTCCGACCCCTTAATGTCTGTGTGACATCCTATTCAAAAGAGGTTAGGCGCAAAGAGATTGCGTCGACAACCATTGTCGCGACTGTCACTTGTTCTCTGTTTTATTTGTACAGTCTCGCAGACAAGCGAAATTCATTAAGTACAATATTTTTTGTATGGATTTTTTATATGAAAATGAAGTAGATAAATGGAGAACAGAGTACAACCAGTAACAAAATATTACTGTACTAAAGAGGTTTGCAAAGACAATGGGGTATCGCGACTGGCCGCGTGTGACTACCGTCGGGTCAGTAAATTGTATTCTCAAAAGAAAGAGATAACGAATGAAGATTGAAAGTTTCATCGATATGTTTTATCAGAACATGAATTAAAATTTATAATATAAAATCAAAACAAGTTTCGCAAATTAAAGTTTGTATACAAATATGCATACCTAACGACATTATTTTTGTACGCTGTTATTGAAATATTTTTATTGCTTGCTTAGAATTTGTATAAATCCAGGTATTGTAAGCATTAAGAATGGTGTCTTTTCGAAAATAATGGAATTTGTATGCATGTATACCGAATAAATGGTCTTTTTTCTCTGGTGGGTAGGTTTCAAATAAATATCAGCCGTTTTCGAGAGCTCCAATTTTAAATTAAAGTTAAGCAGCTACATTTCACACTGAATAATTTATCTAATTCAATGTTTAAGTTTATTGTTCATCAGTTATGTTATACGTCCCACCATAGAATAAGCGGTGAGCCAATTGCCGTATACCGGGCATAAGTTTTACAAAATAAATGTAACATCTCACCTGTAATCCCAAAGAGGTAGGCAGACGAGTGTAGTACACTCCCTCGTTTCACCAGTTACGTTTAAGTATCATGGTATAGGTGAACCTGTTGGCATACACCGGGAAGAGATCCAGATTCCGCGTCACTACTAGAAATTCTAAAGTGATTATTATTATTACACGTATGTTCACGCCAGGTCCTTTACAGAGTATGCAGAGAACACCGATTGCCAGATATCTATCCTTATAGACCTGACTTGTCTCTTCAACATTCATCACTCTCTTTCTACAGGTACGGCGGCGGTTAGGTAACTGACGGAAATCTAGGAAGATTTCCGACTCCACCATCAGCAAGTATCTGATTTTCTGTAACTATCACAAATGATATTGGAAATCGAAGCATGCTGCTCTAAAACGTTGAACATTTGTACGTTCTTTTATATAATTGAGAATATTCCAACCTCAAAGACGTCGGGACGTCTGCGGTGCGCGGCGACACACAGCCGCGTCTGACAGCTCTCTGATTTGTATGTAGATAAATGGAACACTGCTATTAAATTGATTCTCGAGACAGCTGCTCCCTCTTTTCAAGCTGGAATTACTTGTAGCCAATACATAGTCATTCTAATGTATGTTATAAAATGGCAGTATATGTTAGTTTATTATTATTAGTTACTGCATCTCATCCACGTTTGAACTCTATCTATGAAAATAGTCAGTATTATATACCATTATACCAAGATTTGTGTCACAGGTATCCCGCATATTTATATATATTTAGGTTGCGAATATATTGTTTAGCATATTGATAATATGTGTGTTCGTTTGTGTATGTGCGCGCGTGTGTGTCCACAAGAGAGTCCTTAGCCGTTTTAATGAAACAGGTAGAAATGTTATTCCATCTAGGAGTAGAACCATTAGAAAGCCTGTTAATGATGTAGATTGCAGTGGACTCAGTATTGAAATAAAAGAAAAAAAAATATTTGCTGCCCTTGTGTCTCAAACTACTTTTTCTGGTTTTCTTATATTATTTATATTTTACTAAACAGTCATTAGCTTTTGAAGATTATTCCAGGATTGTCCCCTGACATACAGAATTTTATATTAACTTCGACTGTTCTTGTTTGTTCATGCAACTTTGTATTCACGGCACCCACGATATACGAAATGGAGGAATCATAAAAAGACGCTCTAGTGGATTGAAATTATGCAGTAAAGTAAAAAAACAGGTTCGCCAATAACCGGTGATAAATGAAAATGAATCGCGAAAGACAATTGCGGCTGCTTGTGAATTTTAATCTCTGAAGCAATGAAATTTATAAATTGAAAAATATTAAACCAATGAATTTATTTAAATATTACTGCACTGATAAGGAAAGGTAACAGATGTAGTGGATAGTTTTGTTATTATCTCAGGTTTGCTGCGCGAGTGGTATAATTGTTGCATGATAAAATTAGCAAGTTAACGTGGCTATAGGTAAGTCACGCCGGTCGAAAGATAAGCGACCAATGCGGAAAGAAGTTAGAGTTGTTGAAAATTGCGTAGCTAAAACTCGTGAGTCGGGTTGAGTGTTAACAATTGCTTGATTGAAGCTCTTTGTCCTGCAATAGACTTCCAAACGAGATTAGGGTCTTCAATAATATTTCGACTACCTCAAAGGTTACAATACATTTGGGTCACTTAATAGATGAACTTCTGTCACACCGTAGAACTCGAAAAGACCTGGCTCGTTTCGTACAGCTTAAATCGGATTCTTTGTTTATTCACATACAGATTGCCTCGTTGGTCGTTGTCGTTGGATTTTCTAGTTTAGAATTTCTAGTACTGACTCGGAGTCTGGATTTGTGCCCGGTATATGGCAACAGGCACCACCTAGTGAAACGTGGGAATGTTCCTACTACACTCCTTTGCCTATCCCTTCGGGGATTACAGGCCTGACGTTATGTTGTTTATACACATGTGGGATCGGCGATATCATAAGCACTATCGTCAGATATATTGCAGGCAAGTAATTAGGGTAGTCTAACAAAGGAGACAGTGAATATATGTTATATATTCACTTTTTATTAAAGTGTAGTAAATTAGCGTTTCCAGAGAATACTAACGAATCGGGCAAACGAAACGAGTAGTAGTTCCTACTGTGGAGAATCCGATCTCTAAGACGGCAGAATAGAAAGTGTCTCTACATCCAGCGCCTCTACATGCAGCGCCTCTCTACCAGCTAGGCTCTTTTGCAGCACGTAGCTAGACGAGTATCGACGACATCGTGATGGTGCTGCTATCTCTCGGGTATCGTGCTGAATATCGTTTAACGTCCATACTAATGACTGTCTTCTACATACTTATATTTCGTTACTAAAACAGCACCAGTAGGTACATATATATATATTTAAACATTTAATTTGAAAAGTACCTTTTGTACAATTGTTCGTTGCATGTATAATTAAAAAATAGAGGACATGCAGTCGGAATAATGTATTCTGCACTCAAAGGCAGATAAATTGAAATAACAAGATAATTTAAATTTCCATCTAACTAACGAGGTCGGCAATAAAAACAAAAAGTTGCAAAGCTGTCTGCACGCACGGCCTTTGATTCATTACAGTTGCCGATTAGCTCCGGCGCTGGCGGGCTTCGATATTCTCTATTTGGAATTCGAAAATCGTTAACCGTTGCATATTTGGTTATATTTTAAAATAGAAAAGTTTTTATTTTTGTTTACGTAAATAATATCAATAAAACGAAATTCTCTGGTTAACCTTTTAAAATCAAGCTCAAAAAATAAAGGACCTTACGCAGAATTACATCAGCGTAGTTTTTAATAAGATATAAAAACTTTAAACCTTTTATTTATAAAAACCTTCAATTTTAATTTTAATTTTTGACTGTCTCGTTGGTCGAGTTATTGCAAGCGCGACGGCCGATCAGGGGATCAAGGGTTTAAATCCCGGGTCGCGTACTATTTATTGAATTTTTCTAATTTAGAATTTCTAGTAGTGATTCTGAATATGGATCTGTGCCCGGTGTATGGCAATAGGCTCACCATCTATTCCATGGGACGTAAACGTGACTGGTGAAATGTGGGAGAGTACTACACTTTTCTGCCTACCCCTTCGGGGGTTATAGACGAGAAATAACCTTTTTTCTTTTAATTTTAACTTCTCGTATTACTCTAGTCTTTGACACACTATCATAACTTAGATCGCTCTTGAATATAATATGTCAGAACCATAAAGCACATTTACATCGATGCGCCGACTGGCGACAGCTACTGGCTGGTGGAAAAAGGAAAGTGCGGCTCATACCTTTCACTCAGTCTTTCATTACTTCTTGTACCGTTCTTGTTTACCAGACGTTTGGAAGTTAGGTGCAGCTAGTCTGCTGTAAATGAGTACTTCGATGAGTTCTACTTGATCCCACAGCGCTAATTAGTGCTGAAATGTAAACCCTAGTTAATTAAAGGCGTAAATTGAGGGATATTTGGACTATTGCAATAGTTCTTTTATTTTGGAACGCGTCCGATATTGTTCACTGAGGCCCATTTAGCCGACTTCCACAACATTATCACAGATGACGTGGCTGCGGTGGCGGAGGTACTCCGCGTAGCGAGATCCTTTCGGTCTATGAGAAACAGCATTCGATAAAATCGTGTTGATGTTTTCGTTAAAAGATATTTTAGTCAGACAAGGATTTATTCTTTATATGAAATTTATAAAGACAGTAATAATGTTTTCCCAGACTATTTAATAAGGGTCCTTCGGCCTAACTAATTAGTGCCTTTAATTTGTTTCTAAGTCCTACCTAAAAGTTTAGACATTAAGTTAAATTATAATTAAAGTGACCTTAAGGCTTCAAGGGTATTATTGTTTGAAATTATATTAAAGATATTGCGTAATATTTAACACAATGCTTCTTGAATATTTTAACAATTGGAGATTTTAAACTCAAACAACAGTCTGAAGAATATTTCTTGTTGTTTTCTTCAGTGTTTGTTTTAATCTTGACTAACTGATTACGTTATGCTTGAATACATTATCCATATCGTATTATTATACATATCGAAAGAATACATCCTCCGGCCACATGCCGGAATACCAGGTTATCGTGAGAGACGACTGAGCTCGGCTCGGTTTGCCCAGACACAGTTACATGCCCAGGCCGCCGGTTACATCTCACGGACAGCATAGTACACGGTGCGAGAAGCCGTTCTATGCGATCTCTAACTAGGAATCCCTTAGGGGAGGCCAATGTCCAGCAGTGGATTTCCAGACAGTTGACAGGCTGTTGATACGATATGGGGGACTGATTGCTGTATAAACAAACAATATATACATTTTGTCAGAAAAACATATATCGTTTATTATTCACGATGCGTCAGGAAAATAAGCTAATTGTTCACTATAAAACAAATAGGTACACGTGGGCCAGCTTAAGGGCGGCTCGGGGAGAATCATTTGACTAAAGCGGACAGAGGTCTTAACTTTATTAATTGCTGCGCGACGGTCTGATGGATGGATAAAGGTACGAGCCAACCTTCAGACATACATATACATATATGTATATATATAATATAATCTACATGTAGATGATTTTAGTCGTAACTGTACCTATTTAGTTACTTAGAAAATGTTTGGAATTCTTGGTGAATGATGATAAAATCAGATCATAAAGTTGACAATATACAATATATTTTCTCGTGTTTGGGCAATAGTATCATCTAATGCCATGTTGTTATGAAGCTAAGCATCGACACCAGGGCAGTAAGAAGACAGCTGCATGGTGCTTTATTCAGAACATTCAGGACCGGGAGAAGTAGCGCCGATTAGACGTGGACTTTGCCCAGAAGTGGACCTCCAAAGACTAGTGGATGGGCCAGTATAGTATTCTAATATATACTTGACATATTGTGAGATAAAACTTAAGGACCAGGCTCAACTTCAAATCAAATCCAATGTAGCGAGACGTGGAAAACAAACAAGTAAGAATCTTGTAAATTAATTAAACTTTCTTGGATTATAGTACACTTTTACTAAAGGTACGTTAAGCTTTGGCATATTTGAAAAATTTAAATCGACTTACTTCCACATATATGTTTATAATTTCTGCATGATTTTTTAATATATATTTTTTTACTTTACAGAGCAATAATTGCGCACCGATGTAAAAAAATTCTATCTATTTATGTTAACGACACTCTGGCAAAGTTTGAATAATATACTTCTAAGGTATTCCAATTGCCACTTATTTAATTAGAAGTCAATGCCACCATTCCCCCTTTTTAAATGTATTAGTGGTGTTCAGAAAAATACAGTCACGTAATATTTTATGAAAAAAATCTGCAGGAAATCTCTGGGAATATTGCCTGATCCTCTTTTTATCGCATATCCAAGGTTAAGTACAGAATATATAAAAATATCTTTGCGTAGGGCACCGCGAACAGGTGCGTATATAATTTATCTTACATATTTTGACAGAGGCGCGGCATCTGTGTGAGTCGGTAAACACGAGAGGTGAATTATGGATGTAGAGCATTATTAACGGCCTGCTGCGCGCTGGCAAAGTATTATTTGAGTAGACACCAGCGGCACCGACTGGCGGCTGGCTTGCATCGGCCAAACTACGGCTACTCCAAGCTGTTTACAACTACTTATAAGATTGTTTAACTTATTTCATGACCATTGACGGCTGCTCGGGTATTCTTTCGTCTTTTCGTAGTTTTCTTCAGACGTTTAACTCTCATCGCTATGGGCTTTTACCGTGGTGGGTATGTTTTGAATGTGTAATTAACTCTATAATGATAGATACTGTTCCGGCTCATATATAACCACTGCAAAGTTAATTTTAATGCAAGCCTATTTCTACATTTAAAAAAAATAGTAGTCATAACAAATAAAGCTCAGTTCGCTCAATGTGGTCGGTCTAAACTCCTCTAACATTCACTACGCACTCATTACGATGATTAAGGAAATATCGTGAGGAGTTTTTGTAACCTGCGCACCTTAAGAATTCTCCACAATGTGCTGCGATGCACATGAAATCTGTCAATAGTAAATCGATAAAAAGGTTTAATGATTTAAAATATAAGCTGTAACGATTGAGTGTAAAATATGTAGTGCAGAAATGTTGTTCATAGTTATGAAATAAACCGCTACAAAACTGAAGCTGGCTATTTGAAAACTGATCTGCCTCAAAAGGCTCTCTCCGTTCACCGCGACGAAACCTGACCAAATTTAATTCTGGATAGTTCCCTAGCTTATAATTTCTGTCATAAATCAGGGCGCTCGGTGGAACCTGCCACAACCAAATACAGCACTTAGAAAATATCCCCCTTCGGAACATAATGTAAAAATAAGGGTCCCTTTGTCGTACGTGCCCGTCGCGCGGCGCCACGCACGAGCCGCGCCGCTCGCCCGATCACAAACACCTAATTGAATTTTCAGCCGCGGCCTTGTTACGCTCCGCCTGATGAGATTGTATTTACCGGACATGTGTTTTGCTAATAGTTACGCGCTTGCATA
>DWME01004997.1:0-15524 GCA_018244795.1 Parelbella ahira ahira | reverse complement strand
GGTACAGAAGGGTGAAGTACAAAATTTCTTTTGACGAAGGCTTTATTAAAGTATCACAAAAACATGGTTGTTATGAACGAGGGCGATCAATCACATGTCAACAGAATTTTATTAAATCTTGAGACGGGGCGGGCGCCCCAACTACCAGATCTGCATAAATACGCCTTTATTTCTAACACGTGACATATCCATCACATTGTATTGTATCTAACATTCTTCAGGCAAAAATCAGTCGCCAGTTCCGTTTAGAGGCCAGACAGCGCTCTAAATAGCAATTTAGTACTATTTCAGACTAAACGTTCGATTATTTTAATAGTACCATCAAAAGAAATATTATTTTTCGGATGCTTCCTACGAGTCAATTTTCAGTAAAGGCTGGAAGTAGGCACACAAACTAACACAATACAATAGCTCAAGAAATCAGTGCACAGCATAAACATTAGCTGTCCATTTTGAATGAGATTATAGATCTGCATAGAATTTGGTCAACGGTGACATATAATATACACTATATTGGGGCTAGTTGTTTAACGTGAGTGTAAGAAATTCTGCAGATTTAAGACTATGTAAATAGGAATATAAAAAAAACATTAAAATAAATTTAGTAATTATCTAGGAATTTAATAACACTTTGTTAAGATATCAGTAATATTGCGGAGTGTAAAATGAAAAATGATTATTTAACTAAAAGTTTATTATCTCACATACATTTATAACGTTGAATAAGACATCTGAGGGGTAAATAAAAAGAGGCAAACGAACTTATCGGAAAAAGCCAGTTCGCAAATGAAATTACGTGGACCGGATGTGAGTGAAATGTCCAAGCAACAGTATTGAGATGTAATAGTAGTGATAGATACTCTGAGACGCGAATATATGTATGACAGTTTTCTATAAGTCAGTACTGCAACATTATCGTATCATATCACAACGTTACGCCCGTATTTCCCCGAAGGGGTTGGCAGCGAAGTGTGAGGTACTACCTACTCTCACTTTTCACCAGTTATGTTATAAACTTCATGAATCCGGTCATAAATCCAGTTTTCGTGCTAATATCGAGAGTATACAACCCAGTAATGCTTGCTCAGCCCGGAGGTCAAACCTTCACCAGTCTTGTGGCCATTTGGCCGAATAACTGACATCACCCTTTCCTTTATTCTCATTTTATTTACTTAACTAATATATCTTGAAATACGTAACAGAAAAATGCACATAACACAAGAGCTACGTAGAGATTCAAAACCAAAACTCTGATGTGTGTATCAAAATCACCAGAGTATCACAGTACGTGAAGCTTACACAGTCAATATTAGCATTATGGTAGGAAAATATACTCGAATCTTTATTTTTTGTGAAACAACATGTCTCTTACCGCCTCGATTGTTACACAGCGTTTTTAAGTTATGTAAATATTGAGATTGAGATGGTTTTCTACAGCTCTCGTTTTTATTACAAGAGTTTTCATTAAATAGACAAAAAATTGGGCTTTCTTCTTTAAATATTTTTGTTGTTTTAACCTACTTACACGGAATTATTATAAGATATTTCAACGATTAAATCTAAATTGGTAATCAAAAACTACATTAAAATTCGTATTAAATATAAACGCAAACATAAGTTGAAGACGAATAGAGCATTAAAAATCTATTAAAATTATTATTAAGGGTGATGAATTATTGATCTAAGGGATTGGATACGTATATAAATAAATTTATTACCCAACACAAACTGCCGTGTGTTAAAGTTTTTTCTATTGTGTTTCAATAAAATTGATATGTATTAATGTAATCGATTTGGTAATTACGTACGTATTAATGTTATTAAGCTTTTACTTTTCAATACCGAACCCAAAGCTCGAAGTCTATAAGTGAAATATTGCGTGTAATTAACACAAATTGTTATTTTTCCAACATCCAGTTGATGGGCTCCGATAAAATAAACGCGTTTATTCCATTTTGGATAAAAATAATACAATGGCAAACGTTACGATGTTTTAATGTCGGTTAATTTGTTTTTCCGTACGGATTTCAATTGTTCGATATTATTCTTGAATTGTGAATGGTTGGTTGTTATGACTCAAAGTCTAATCTGGGCTCAGAGGAGTTGTCTGTGGATATTTTCAAATATATTTATTATGGTTATTATCAGCTGACGTCGCGAATTTACTGAATATTTTTCAAATAAATATTAGTCTAAATGTATCACATACTTTTGTCACGGTAGCATGACAATATGTAATACGCATCTCGTGTGCCGGTTCCCTCGCGTGAAGCTTATCAAGTGCGTGATATCGAGATCGACCTGAACTTTGTCCTCTTTGACACTGTCTGCCTTTTATAAAGAGACACGCCATTTTTATATTTCATATGTCTAATGTGTATCCGGCACGACGCCCTTTAACATATTGCCATACCACAGTATTGAGGATTTTTCATAAGTATAGACGTATGTTTGTAATTAATTAATTTGTGGATGTTTCGAAACTATTATCTTTGCATATTTGGAATACAGGTCTCCACTCAATATGAGAGGTTGATGACACAGGTTAGCGGGTTCACACGCCTTAGAGAGCAATATGGAGAACTTTGAGATGTTCAGCTTTCATTATGATTATTTCTTCACCGCTTAAACAAGTGACATTCAATTTCAATTTTCGAAACAAACGGTTAACCTGTGTTGTTAACCAATCATGTGAGTATTGTAAATCAATCAGGTACATATATGTTTTGATTACCTGTAACATTACCCACTCACGCCCGGGCAGCCATACCTGTTACACGCGCAGCTCACAATAGCGCCGGAACAATTCTAAATGTTCCTGTAACAATTCGAGTTTACCAGAAACTAGATTTAACATTAACTTGCTCTTACAAACTATTACCAACTGTGCACCAACGCATACCTCGTGCGATGCAATTAAGCGACGTCTAACTCGGATATATTATACTAATCAAAAGATCAACTAAACTAGTCAGAAATGGCTTCTTGTGTTAATCCGACCTTTTTGTCCTCGTTTATCATTATCAGTACAGTCTAATAAATAAATACCAATTCTACCAAAGCAGAGTCGAAAAGGTAGAACCGGAAGAGGCAGACCTAAGGGTCTAACCTAAGACCTAAGATATTTTGATCAAATTGAAGACATTCTAAGAGAAGATCAGCTTAAAATTTCCTTTAAAGAGCATGTATATATTTTCACTCCGGGTCCCGCACGGGATAGCATATATGATGACTAAGTAATTTTGAAGAGGCGAAGGAAATTTTCCGAGACAGTAGCAGGTGGAAATCTCTAGCTTCTGCCTATCGCTATGAAAAATAACTGTATATATGTAAATACAGAAATGTTACTTTCATTTAGCTTGGTCCCAAGTAATCCCTGTAGTTAAAGTTCGCATAGTTTCTAATATGTTCTGTATTGTCGTGAATATTGTTCAGAACGTCGTTACACACAAGTAGTGCATTAGCTGAAAAGCGAATTCTCCAGAGATAATGCCAGAATTCCGGATTTGAAACTGCTAATAGCTTCCAACCTTAAAAGTTACTTGTCCATTTCTGCTAGTATTACTGCAGTGGACAATTAGATATTAAATTGAGAACATCTCTTGAGAATTTATGTTAATTTTATTCGATTATTTAAAATGATTATACCTGCCTATCCTGTAAGAGAAATCGAGTGACGACAAAATAATAATAACTAAAAATGGTTGAATTATTTAGTGGGTGTGCAGTTGTGAAATTAATATGTAATACTATACAAAACAATATGAAGCGGAGAAGTTTTTTGTAGTGCAAAATGTTTAATAATAAAAATCCATTACTTGATACTAGTATCTATGTACATTCAAACTTAAAGAACGTAATTTTATCGATGTTATGTAATATTATCGGTTTTATATAATAATTGAAATAAAAAGTTTTCGAATAAAGTAATCGAAATATCAGTTGAAAAACCCACGATTACGTTGTTACATTTCCTCAAATCATAAAACTGAATACGAGTCATGTGTCAGCTAAAAAGCGTATAATGTTTGTACATTAATCAACTTACACGTGTATGATGTATGGCCGTTAAACTGTGTACAATGACAGCATAATAACGCTTAGGTGGCTAAGGGTGTAGGCACAAAGACATTTAAATACATAAGCTACCTACTTAAAATCTACGCCATAAACAAATAATTAAAATATATGTTACTTTGTATATAATTATTTCTATTTGCTTTAATAATATTTAAGTACTTTCAACTACAATCTGTTTTCATTGGTCTTAATCTATTCGGATTGCATAGATTAGTATCCTAGAAACATTATGAAACTTTGAAAAATATTATAAGCATTGGATACCTCGTGATAGCGACATCTATGTCCTGCCCTTAGCGCACAGAGCGTGGCAGACATTGACGTGATAAGCATGATTGATGACGTCACGATAGCCGCGGAGGGTCGCGGAACCCCCCATTAGCCTACTTGTTGAGCTTTCACCAACACAGAATTTGTGTGAGAACTTTTTCCAACTGTTTTTATTTGGGGTTAAGGAACTTTCCTTTAGAAGCCTTTCGGGTCGAATGCTCTTTCACAGATCAGTGTCCGCTTAAAGTCCTTTGATTTCATTGCAAGCTTTCATAAGTTTATTTCTAAAAGTTTTTCGGATAGACGTTAGTGATATTTATCGTGTAAAATTAGCGTATCAGGTGCGTAAGAATAGAGATATTTGGCACTTAGTGCTTTCTGCTTTCTCCATAAAAGATGATGCAAGGAAGTGTTGATGTAATAATAAAAGTAATAATATACTGTCTGCTTTTAGCTAAATGACTTTTGTTTGATAGTTATAGTCAAATTTTAAGGTTGCTTATTGAGTGAGCTAAACGTGCAATGTAAATCAGTCCTTAATTACACAACTTAAAGAGTTTCTTTAATAATATATCCAAATGTGTTCGCGACAAGACGATTTATTTTTGCTTCACTCCATTTGAATATGAATTTATTTGTATAGGTTTGACGATACACGCAACGAGGAAACCATTTTCTTTTGTTTGTTTGCAAGTCCGCGCTCCCAAATATTTATATTAGGTACGTGGAGCAATGTTACCTACGTGTTTTACGAATTTCTACAAAAATAATGATTTTAATATTCATATAACCAGTGTGGGAACACTAGATTGTAATTATTATAGCGATTTTAATATGTATAATAATTAGAGCTGCGTTTTTGAGTATCCACTGATTACATTTAAAATTATGAACGAATCTGTATCTACGTTTTTCGTGATCTAAATGTAACGTTTTGCTCTCACTTGCACACAAAGCAGCACGTTGTTGAGTACACCGGGTACAAATACAAATTCCGAACCACTATTAAAATTTTCAAGTGAGAAAACCAAAAATACCTAACCCGGGGGTCGAGCGTAAACCCTCTCGAGCGCCAGTCGCGCTTGCAACTTGATCGTTGAGGCAATGAAGTTAAAACAATAATAAAATAAGTTAATAATTGATAATAATATGCGTTTTCTTTTGTTTCAGATATGTCAAGAAGTTTTGTTCTAGTGTTCGCGCTGTGCTGCCTGGCGGCCATCTGCACGCCGGTCTCCTATGCGCAGGCGCAGTATGACGGTAAGTGTAAAGTTGAAATTGAAAATTGAAATTTAATTAAAAGTTTAAGTATAACATCCTTAATATAAACAGTATATCCTTTGAAAGTTGTTTATTTCCAATCATAATAGATTCTGGTTTAATCTTTTTTGTTAACTAGAAAATAAATTATTCAAATAATCATTGAAAATATTCAATCAGTAGAATTCAAAAATAGTATTCCACCACTGTTTTCAGTATTTAGTAATATCCTTGACACCTGAAAATCTTATGTGCCGACAAATATTTTATAAACCTGCTATAACAATACGACGAAGGTTTAAATAGAAACATAGATAAGGAAAAATACCCAATTGAAAGATACCCAAATAATTGTTTTATAAATATTAACTTAGTCAGGAAACGTTTTTTATGATAGCATCTCCTTTAAATCAGGACATACGCCGTTTGTGGCTGATGCAAACATTTTGTATCACTGTTGTGTGGTAGTCTTAATTACGCGTCGATGTTGAACAATTTTGAATTACATTTGTAAATCAATTGCAGAAGTTAAATTTATTGTTAACCCGATTGTATATTCCGTGCGTCACCCCAACCTCAAAATCCACTCGCCGTACCAGCAACAGAAGCAATTTGATTTAAAGGATAACTGGATATTTTTCAAAATTAAATTTGAGCTAATCCAATGCATATTGATTGGGGCTTAGCAAACAAATAACTTTTCAGACTTACGAGCATTTGCTCGAATTCAATCTATGCTCTCGTCGCAGCCTTGAAGTAAATGAGGCTTTTTTCTAGATATGTGCTGTACTTCTAGAACTCTAGATCTATCATAAATTTGCACCTTGATAGCTATGTGATATAAATAGAAAAATAAACATATAAAATACACCTTGAAATACTCCGACAAGAGAAAAAAAATCATATGAATGTTACGAATCAACTATTTTTCACCATCGTCAGATTCACCACCTCTCTGAACTTGACAAACTATTTCGATCGACTTCGGAACATGCAGCGTAGGACGAGGCAATATCTGTTTACAAAGCGTTGACATTTATAAAAACCTTATTGGATTTAGTCTACGATAAGCAATTTAAATAGAATACATGCACAAAAATTTGTTTTACGTTAAATTACTCTGAATATTAGCGATATTATTACTAATCGTTTCATATCTATTTATATATGAACAAATTATGTACCAGATCAACTTACATATGTATGTATTTTCGGGAAGTCCTGTCTAGTTCCGGACCTATGAGAGCTCCTGCTTAATGGGCTCAAAGCGATGAAGCAGAGATGGTATTATATCAAACAGTATGATACATTTTTGTATTCTTCAAAGTAACGGACCGTGCTCAGTCGATCTGCAAAAAGTCGAAATGAGCACCGATTTGGGTCGGGCGCGTCTAAGCCGGTTGATACCCGAATTATACAGCACGGTCAAGGGAAAACTGTACTACACATAATAGACTCACCCTGTACAGCGCGCGACACGGCTTTTGATTTGACAGAACGTAAAACTTTACCATTATAAAAGAAAATTATCCTTATATTGGCCGCCAAGTCCCTTACATTGCATAACAGGAACTATGCAATTAAAATAATTAAATATCATGATTTATTTTTTCTGCAATGCTAAGGAAATCTTGAATGAATATGGCATTGAATGTATGATATCTACTATTTTTATAAAATTGTATAGTGTGTTTCCAGATGCTAGTAATTAAAACTGAATTTATAAAATGTTGTAACGATTTATCGTTTTAATGTTGTGCGGAAACTTGCACACCTTAGAGTTCTCTATTGTGTTGTGTAAGCCGCTTGAAGTGTGTCGACCCGCATTTAACTAACCTTGTTGAGATAAGACTAGAGAACGAGAAGAGTATAGGCCGGCTCCAAAACTCATTCCAAGAGGCGATTCGCGTCTAGCAATGGGACGATAAAGAAGTAGAGGATGATAAATTTAAATGTTCCTAATAAAAGAAATAAAAATAACAACAGAAGAGTAAGAAAGTTTTTCTATAAACCTATAAAATATTGTTTAATTTACTAACAATGATTCATGCGTATATCATTCATATATCTACGATGACAAGTTTCATATTGACATAAAAGCGAAAAGGATATCTAGAATTCATTGGAGCCACGCACTGTGAACAGTGGCAAAATTATTTATTACAAGATTTTTTGTGATTCGCAGTAAACGTTATAAGTTAAGCCCGGTCGTTACTGTACGAAAACGCTCTACGCGCCTTAAGTGTCGTTAAAACTTTGACTGATATCTTTACCAAACCGTTCTAGAGCACCGTGCGAACCAGCAATTTCTACCGCTTGAAGACAACAGCTTAAAAGTGATGGGACTTACTTTACTGTTAATTTAGTATATTGTTAACATTATCACTGACTTTATTGTGGCTTACACATACTCTTAACTGGCAAAAAATAATAGTAGGTATTAAATCCACCTTTTATAACCTAGGACTAGGTCTGAATATTGTCAAGTTAGATTGACAATAAAGAATAAATAAATATTACCGTTCACATACAAAGAATGAAAACGTCACGTGTCATGTAAATGGCGCGCTAAGCTTTTCGTAATAACTAACGCAAATACAAACCTTAACTACGGATATGTGTCACGTATCTCATCAAAATGATAGATGGAGCGATATCATTTATAAATAACATTTCATATCATACGTTTGTACATATGAATCAAATAATATGTAACGTTGAACGAGTGCCTCGTTGCTTAAGTGCTTGTAAATACTGATCGAAACATCCTGGGTTCGACCCTCAGGTCCGGTACTATTGGAGCTCTTTGACTATTCCTAGTGGTAGCTCGGTATTTGATTTGTGCCCGGTGTAGTGCAATAGGCTCACCAGCTATTCGATGATGGGACGTAACTGGCGAAATGTGAAGAAAAAGAAGATCTTTATTCATTTATCATAAATTAAGACTAGCATTACAGGTTACGCCTTATTCGCTAACCTACATACTTCCTTTCATTACAATACATTGCTTATTACACACTGCAATATGTGCGACCTTGTGACTGTACTACTCTCCACTGTCTACCTCTTTGGGGAGATATAGGTGTGATATTTATATTACATGGGACGGCTTTTTGCTGTATCTAAATTCATATTATATACGAGACAGACTTTTTCATTACTTTGTGTTTCATAAACATAAATATTCTTGTCTATATTTTTAGCACAGTACGATTAAATAAATCGTATTATTTTTATTAAAACAAATTTTTAATCGTTTTTTTAAATATTTGAACCTTGATCGTACATTATTATTAAAATATTATTAGTTTAGTTTCAGTTAAATATAATCTAATGTTCGGTTCAGCATTAAGTACTTACTCTTTTAACAATATATAGACCACGTTATGGTCCAATGAATACCGTAATCAATGAAATTCATAAGAAATCAATTAATCAGTGATTCCATGATAATTATATTCATGAATTTGACGAAACACTCTCACGAACGATTTGCATATTCCATTGTGAGAGACAATATCTACAGTCTCAATAGAGACGCCGCTTACAATATTCTAATTGTACAACACAATTTTCGTACAATGTTAAGTCTATTCAAATCTATGTCATTTCATTTACTTAGAGGCTGTCCTCATTTTGTATCATTCATATTCAAATTAATAAATGTTTACATGAACGATCTGCAATTCGCACTAAAAAAAATTATCCTCAAACTACGTTTGACGTTGACTGTTCCCTAATCATGCTTATAGGTATTATTGCGCCCAGTCCCTTACATGGAAAGCAGAGGGCACCGAGCGTTATATTTCTATATCTTTACAGATATGACGTACATTTTTTACTTTCGTCATTCTCTTCACGTCCAATTACATTGTATTGAATTACCTACTCATAAGTGACTCGGATAAGTGTTCTGGAACACTTGTCTGTTTAAACTATCACAAGATCTTTTTACGAATCCAATATTTTCAGATTTTTTTATTTCAAATAAAACAAATACTCATTAGATACATGCGTGGACTAAGTTAATACGCCCAGGGCGATGCACGATGCTAGGCTATAATATCCATCAAATCCATCCCATTTCATTATTATTCTGTTATAGTCAAATAGACAATTATATGTTCTCTTCATTGGGAAATCATAAACAATGATCAATAAACACAACAATAATGTGATTCATTAGTAAAGTCGTTGTTGCATTCCAATGTTTCGAATTAAACCAGTAATTGAAAATTAGATATTAATTCTGAAAAGGTAATTTATACAGAGCGCCCGAGGCGGCTAACGAAATATTGAAACAGATATCGTGCCTTAATTGTAATAAAATCGCACGGCCTTAAAATATTATGATAATAACACTGCTGATATCAATATACTTAGGTATCAGAAGATCCAATAACTTTCAAGTAATCGAAATATCGCCATATGTTGCGTCACGTATTTTATTAAATACTTCGTTTATATATTTCTTGCATCCCGTATACAATACATATGAATACCCGTACAAAAATAAATTGTTTTCGTTTCCCCGTACACAGATATTTATAACAGCTGGGAACAGACCTATAAAACATGTGTATCAATATCCATATCGCGTATAAGATATTCTAATATTATGTACATATGTGCATCTATCGACTGCAGCAGGGGGATTTCTTTAGTCATCCACATTTATGTATATTTGTAACTCGGGCTTCATACAATCTTATAGCCAGTACATTACTTAACCAAGTCCATTACGTTCTTACTAATAATTTATAATTTGAGATCTTTCTTATATATCTCTTTAGATTATACAATCGTTTACGAGAAAAAATATAATCTACATGAGAAATAGAGAAGAATAGGTTTAGTGGGTGTTTTTGGGGGACTGAGTTACTTAATCATTTATAATGTTTAACATGGTCCAGTTATCCCTGTGTCATAACGTTTACGGCTTCTATGACACCGATCGATTAACATATTAATAAGCTTCCTTTAATCACGTACTAATCACATGCATCCAATTATATTTAGCCTTGGTTAATGGGTTCTGAGATAGAATACACAATTTATACTAATGCATACATATGACAGTGATAATATACTGGTTTAAAATCGGTCTTCCCTTGCCTGAATCCGAGGTGTAATCTTCGCGCGTACTACCTACAGTAACGGTGGAGGAAAACACGGTACACATTAGAGATAGGAAAGATCACTAAAATATTAAAAAATCATTGTAAAGATCATCATTATCAGCCTACTCCCGTCCACTGCTGGACATAGGCCTCTCCAACGGCACGCCACTGAGCTCGATCTTCAGCTCTTCGCATCCCACCCCTGCCAGCCACTTTGCGTATATCGCCACTCCACCTAGCTAAAGATAAATAATAATAATTAAATCACTTGTCCAATTAATAAGGAGAACTGTAATGAGAAAAATAGAAGAGAAAAGTATACATTGGTATTCCCAAGCGCCTATTGGATCGTGGCCATGTACTGGAAAAAATTGTTTTGGCGGCACAAATTGGCATGGCACTGAATAGACACAGCCGACACGTGTACGGTTCTCGGAACGATACCGTAATGTTCGAAATCTCACCCTCATTTTACAACGTAACTTTTCCAGTTATCCCTAATACTTTTCCGATCGTAGGTCCCTTTAAGTTAAAATAAATAGCCCTTCTCTCTACTCAAGCTTTTAACATCCATATTTATGTATGTTTACAATCGATTTGTTATACGCGTGTTTCAATAATCTTTGTGTTACAAACGAAATGAATCGTCATCACGCCAGGGTCCTCACTGGGTAGATAGAGTCCACCGGATGTCAAGTATCTCTCTCCTTAACGACATGACGGATAAAACATCAAATATAATTTGCAGCAATGAATTCATATAACATGATAGTGATATATTATGTTTAAATAATAATCAAAAGGGCTGTGATGTAAATACTGATCGTTAGTTTTCTCTCTTATTTTCCGTATATCTTCGCAAAAATAATGACTTCGAGGGGAAATAAAACACAGGATACAAAAACAATTGTTAGTCAAAGCCTTGACTTGCGACCTATCTATCAATAACATTACATCTTTATAATTTATGTCATACATGTTATCCGTGTTATGATTTTTTAAGCGAGCAAATATTTCCTATGAAAATACATAATGATAATCATAGTACCTACTCTTCATAATTGGATTTTACTGTGAACGAATGCTTAACAATTATATCATATTTTTTTTGTTAATTTATCAAAATTTTAATAGATCACTTAAAAATGTTGACTCGCCTTAAAAATTCTAATTGACTACTTTTCGAAAGGTTTTTCAATCTTTTAACCCATTCTTCTCGTTGTTAACTCGCTCATCAATCTTTTAACTCATTACTTTTGTAAACGTTCGTTCTTGTTAAATCACCTTCTTATTGGACTATAAAGTTTTAACAAGCCTACTTAATAACGCCGAATCGTAACGAGACCAAAATATGTATATTTTAAACGCTCAAACTTCGGTTTTAGCTTCGCTAAGACTGTATTTTCAAAGTTTCTCGTTGTTTCAATCTATTTTTCTGCTATGAAAATGAACATTGCGAATTATATTTGTATTATCTATAAAATTATAATGAGATATATCATCATCATCACACCAGCCTTTACCGGTCTACTGCTGCACATAGGACTTTCCCAAGGTGTGCGACAATACCCGATCCTCCGCAGATCTCTTCCAGCCGCTACCACCTGCCTTTTTAAGTTCGTCGGTCCAACGGATTGAAGGGCGACCCACAGTACGTCTGTCAATTCGCGTTGTTCACTCGAGAACTCGCCTGCACCAAAAGGCCATCGGTTCGTCGACATAATTATGTGACCAGCCCACTGCCCCTTCAGTGTGCTAATGTGCTCTTTGTACCATGTCGGTTACCTTAGTTCTCTGCCGGATGAGATAGGTATAAAGTACTATTAAATTATTCCGTCGTTTTCATGTGAAACATACATAAGTGCGGTAAAATGAAATTTTAACCGCACGTTATTCTGTTTTCTAGCATACAATTAAATGATTTTTAATTCACTTACAACTGTATAATCGTTACACTTACTTAGATGTGTTTTATGTATATAAAGTGTATTTTTTGAAATGTTCATTAATCATTCCTCACTATGTAATAGTAACGAATAACTGGTATAGTAGTAATTATAATAGTGGCAACAATATACACGAACCTAAAAAGAATGAAACGAGAAAAATATGCTGAAAGCGAAGCAAAATAATTAGGATAGTTACTAAAAAGAAAAAGTCATTCAATATGTCCGTAAGCCCTTATTGAAAATAGTGGTTTTAAAGCGATATTTTCATTATTCCCAGCCCCGAAGGTCCGGAATATTACATGCGGTCAGTCAAGCGGACTATGATTGTATTGGCTGATGTCGCAAAAACAGAAAGATGTTACAATTCCATTCCAATAGAGATTCGGATATAAAATGATACAATTTAACTTAGGGTTGTTTGTTGTGAATGTAGATAACATAATACAGTTTGTTTTGCAGCAAGCAAATTTTTTAAATTAGTAATCCACTGACAAGTGATGTAGAATGCACTAAATGAAACTATAGTATGTAGGATACAACTAATTAAACCAAGTCCTCGAACTTTTCTTTTCTGATTGTGGGTTGATAGGAGGTTTGAGATGAAAAATATGTAATATTTTTATAAGTAGGTCCAGTATTGGACAACAATGGTAACGGGTGGGGTTCCCTGAGCGGGCTGTATTCGCTGCTGGCGCAGCACGACGCCCTGGACGGCCACGCGCTCGCTCGCAAGTCCGTGCGCTCCCCGTCTCGCCGGCTTCGCTTCGGTCGCCGCTCCGACCCCGAAATGCATCCTCAAGCTCCAGTAAGTAGCTGTTCACGTATTAAAAAAAAATGATAAGTAATTTTAAAATATTTTATATGCCTGCGAAAGGTATTGGAATTTTCATTTTTAAGAAAACCTTGTAAGCATTAATAACTCTTACCTACCCAAAGTAGGAAACAAGAAAGATTTCACAGTAGACATTTAAGATAGTTTGTAATTTCAATATGATTTAGGTAATATGCTTTTGCGTTTGAATAAATATAAAATCTCAATCCTTTTCACAATTTTTGCAAGTAATAATAACAGTTAATTTTCAGGTAACAAACTTTGAAAGTGTATTTAATTATAAAAACACGCAACTTGATTATTCTCGAACCTCTCACAAAGGTCCGGTTGAAGTTCAAAAGTCGCCCGCCACAATTTCGCGCGCCCCTTAACATTTTTCGCAACCGCAACTCCGCTGTTGAATACATTAAGTGCTCGGAGTGTACGATGCACGATAAAGTTGGCATGAAAGTGGATAATGTTACCCACGGTTTTTCGTTGGCAGTTATCTGCTCGAATGTGAGTCCATTGTCTGCGCCATTTACCCGAATCGTCGGCATAAACAAGATCTATTATTGCTCGATACGATTCCTTTTCCCGAAATTTCGCTGTACATATCAATGAGTTGAACGTTATCCGTTACCCTATAATACGTAAATAAGTTGTCCTATAGGACGTGATAATCGTAACCACGTTATCCTATAACACGTACAAATTTATGTAGGTACATGTACATCTTCGAAGTACACTAAGCTTAGCTCTAATAATACTCTAATTAAGTTTAAGCATCACGAACTTAGGGCTTGTGTTTACATTTTGTTAGGTACTATATGTACCAAACCAATGAATTCATTAGCTCGGTATTTGTTAATCATCCTTAGTGTAAAGGGGGTTTAGGGGTAAGTATCAATATATTTATGAAGGACCTTCTGATACCAAGCACTGTATTTAGTACCACAATGCCATCAGATTATCGTGGATGCTCTCTCTGTTATGTAATATGAAATGATTATTGAGTGAAGCATTATGCAGGGAAACTTTATTTTTTAGATACGGCTCTACGCATCTGGAATCTTTTAAAAGATATTATTACTAATAGTAAACCTGAGATCCCTCACGCTAAACAGCATAAAATGCCAAAAGTCCTTACAGTTCTAACGTGATTTTTTTAAATTTACCAATAAAATTTTACTAACATTTCAATTTTATTCATATATTGTAATTTCAAACAGTAGATGAAATTGTTAATAAGGTTCATGGGGAAATAAATGTTATGACATGTGTTTATTTACCCTTGAAGCTGGATGAAATGGATGAACTGATGTCCCTGCGCGACGTGCGCACGCCCGTCCGCCTTCGGTTCGGACGCCGCTCCGACGAACGCGCCGTGCCCCATATTTTCCCTCAGGAGGTATCGTATAGTACATAATACTCATTATAATGAATCATTGAAGCGTTAGTACTCATCACAAATAGTAAATTGGGACAAATAAGGAAAGTATTATGAGATTGTACTAGTTGCGTTATATTTGTGTATTGAAAATTAAACAGATCAAGTCATTAAATAGACAACACAAAAAGAGATTTGGACAAAAAATCGAATATGTTGATAATAGAAATAAGTTAATTAGAAGCTCGCACGGAAATTAGTTATTCGTATGCTATCTACACTTTTAATACCGTTTTCGCCGACTTTACAGGTCGTGTGTCCGCTATTGATGCGCACGTACATCATAAAATGTTGATGTGGTATAAAGGCGCCAAATGAAGTTCCTCGTCCTAACAAGCCACTATTCGTTGTTACGACAATCGACGCGTTTTACGGCAAAATGACCCCAATCGCACGGTGCCGAGACCTGAATTTACAAGGGGGAAATCATTTCGCGTCAATGCTACAACTAGAATTGATTTTTCCGTAAATTTATCCGTAAAAGTCGGTATTTATGCTCGACGTAACGGAACTGTCGACACGAGGTACGCAATAGTGGGAGGACGCGGCGAGCGCGTCAATTAGGCGGGGTATGTCCGTGGGTG
>DWME01004996.1:0-15525 GCA_018244795.1 Parelbella ahira ahira | reverse complement strand
TTACAATGGACTGAGATTTAATCTCAAGTTGATCTGTAATTCGAAGCCTTCCCGGTGGACTGACTTGCATTTTGCCGGCGACGACTCGCAACAAATGTATCCCCACAACCACACTGTCGAGCCGAGATTAAAACAAAAGTTAGAAGATATAACGTCGACTACAAGTGCGCGCTCAATTACAATCAGTCCTCAGGCTATTCATCACTTACCTTAGGCTACTATATATATATAGTATATGTTAGTGTCATATCAATCCCGGGTCGGATGCTATTGGATTTTTCTAATTTAGAATTTCTAGTAGTAGTGACTCGGAATCTGGAATTGTGCCCGGTGTATGGCAATAGGCTCATCACCTATTCCATGGGACGTAAACGTAACTGGTGGAACATACACTCGTCTGCCTACCCCTTCGGAGATTACAGGCGTCATTTTACGTTTGTATGTTAGTGCCATACGAAACATTTATACTTTAATATAAAATAAGTTTGGAGGTGTAAGGAGCTTGATGCTTCATTTTAGGGGCTGAAGCCAACCTTACCTGTCCGCGGTGCAGCCTGCTGTCTTACAGCTAAGACTTATATACGTATTTAACAATACTTATCAAAAAATAATGCGAATTTTGGTAGAAATATGTAGTCAGGGAGACCCAGACTCCAATAGTTTGACCGAATAGGGCAGATACTGGCTGTTGGCGCGGTTAGAAGTGTCCGAAGTCGGGGCTGTATATGAAGAGAATTATGAATGTAGAAGAAAAACCTGACATTTGTAGGGGATCTGGCATTCGGTGCTCTCTACCTAACCGGCAAGTATCAGACGTGACTACGCAATTTAAGTAAAGGCTGAAAGGTTTATTGAGCGTTTGGCAAGACTTGATAGGACCCAATGGATATGGGTCACTGACGTTTTCAATATTTATCACTCATCAAACATCAATTTAATCATCGTCAACAAAACAATATAAAAGATAATGGCCATGCTCTGCCCCGTTGCTCCAATACGGGTTGGCAGTATAGTGTCGTCATATTTTGTTAGTAATATTTGAGTAAGGGGTATTCAAAAAATCAATTCGCTTATTACAAGACATTGTATTATTTTATTTAATCCTGTCTCATTCAACGTGGAGTAGACACAACTCCTTGCGGCTTTGTTCCATCGCGGTAAGGTGAATACACCTACTTATGAATTTGACACACAACATGACACCTGTATGTCCCCGAAGCGGTAGTAGTGTAGGAGTTTAGTACAACTACCACGATTGACCTGTGATGTTATACGTCCCACTGTGGAATACCACAGGCCACAAATCTGGACTTCGAGCTACTACTAGGCGTAGCAACTTAGAAACACCCAACAATACCCGACCTGGGTTCGAAGTCAGGACCTCTCGATCAGTAGCTGGACTTGTAACCGCTTAACCAATGAAGCAGTGTTTAAAGTATTTGCCTATTAAATACCTTTAACGCTGCCTCGTGGATCCATACTTTATGTTACTATGCTTTGTCAAACATAAAACGAACTTATTGTTTCCTAAATTCATAAATGTATTGCGTCACTGCACTTACACGCAAAGAATCCTTTTATAAAACCGTTATTAAGAAAATCAGATATACCCGTTTACAACGACTCCGGTATTCGTTACTATTAAAACAAAAATATGTAGCTACTGCGCTCCGCTACTAGTAATACAAAAAAAATGTGGTAGTACAGTCAGCAACGGTGCGTTTTACCCTAATACTATAATGAGATTCGTATTTAAACATCTGTTCGCGATTGGATTAAGATATTATTCCAGTCGGTGTGCCACTGGTGCGTTTACCCTACGCTTTAGGAATTACAAATCAGTTGCTTTTGTTTTTCTTACGTTTGTTGTGGTCTCAGAAATATTTTAATACAAAGGTTATTATTTTTAGTACACAATTTATTAAGTATATAATATTATTAATGTTTTTCAATATTTTGTACGTTATCGACGGTATCGAAGATATATGTATATATTATCGATATATTGTGTGAAAACGCATATGGCGCAGAAGGTCTGTTTATATACTTATACATTCCGAATAGAACAAAATAAAATAAATGTTATCTGCTTAGCCTGTTTTTGTTACTCGAATCTTCTTTATACTTCATATACACACAAGACGACATGGAATATCTTAGTTATAACATCACTGCCGCTGGCCAGACGAAACTCGACCGTCGGTAGTTGAACTGAGGAGGAGACATTTTCGTTTCTACTTTCAGACGCCTGCACGAACCAAAACAGCATGGGCTGCTATGCTATGGCTTTCACTAACATTGGTCACTGAATTGGGTCAGAATAAAAAGCATGCATCGGTTGATGTGTGTAGCGTGTCATCAGAGCTGATTATAATGATCATCGTCAACGTCAACCTTCTCATACAGTGTCCAGTGGAAGGGCACAACGATAACTCACGTACCTAACTTGATTTTAGAAATAAGTTTAGGATAACGATTACCTACTAACGTACTAGTTTGTAAGTCGTGTAACTCACAAATATGAGTCTTGCCTTCTGGATACAAAGTGATATTATTATGGTAGCTGCTGGACTCCAATCTCCTCCCAGACGTCGAAATAAATATCGGTCCACGTCTCTGTTTTCTACGTCTCCAGCTCTCCAACTCAGTTATTGTTATACACAGTGTCAACTAAGTCTTTCGACACTCTTGGTGATATGTTGCTTATCTGCTGCTACAATGATTCTGATTCTGATGATATTGCTCAGTCGGTGTGTTCTGCCTACCCCGCAACCTGGCGTAATATAATTATATACTATAATAATAATTACAATAATACTTGTAATAACAGCTATTGTAATAATTAACTGTCGGTGTTATCAATAACTTATAACTTAAAAAAATTACAGTAACATAAAATAAAAAGGAAAGACTTCTAGCGCCATCTAGTGATGAATAGCAAATACTAAGGTATATAAATATAATTAATTACATTGCTTTAATAAATATATAGTTTTTTAAAAGTAAAAAGCTTCTTTATTACTATTGATATTTTTTTTATTGACGTTTTCCAGTACTCACCAAATGAAAACATTTCAATTAATATAAAGCCACGTGTGACTGTATATTGTTTTCCACTGGTACAATAATAATTATACTTCACAAATAAGTTAACGAAATGGTTAACATAAAACAAAATAATTTAATCGAGTGTACTGATAGCGCCATCTTTGAATGTATTTTCAATAATTAATATTTAAAACGATTAATAGATGGCGCTTATTTCAGAATTTTGATGAAACACGTATCAAATGACTGAGAAATAGTGCTCGGTAAAACCTATTAATATAATGCACGTTTACTAGAGGGCGGTGTTACTATATTTTAGAGAAATATCGTTTACTAACATAATAATAATATGTAAGTGGGTACTACTCCCCGTTTTAAGCCTAGACAGCTAAAGTGAAGACACCGTAAGCGATTTCAATTCGAAATATTAATCTTTTTGTCTTGTTCTTTCTTCACAGTATCATTTCGTTTTCTATGTTAATGGAAATAAAACATCATATATAATGAAATAAAACATCATATATAAAAAACAGTTTATTTTAATGTAAATATAATGTATATTCTCAATAACATATATTAAGGGCGCTTTGTGCCATCTTTTTCGTATATACCCTACATGTATTGAGCAACCACGGTTTTTTGACAATAATACTAATACTTTATTTTATTTTATTTTTCAACCTATATTATGAATAAATTTTTACTTTTAAGTTCGATGTGCTTTAAAGGGCGTGTTTTAGTTTTTCAAAGTATCTACCTATATTTATTGTTTGTAATCATTTTACTCATTGACGTTGTAGTAATTGTAAAAATAGTCCTGTGTGAGTTATCCTAAAACATTATTTTTGAGACTGGATGGCACAAACACAAGAAAAGAGTTCCACAAAGCCTATGCCGGTGCTCCGTCGACAATTTGTTACATCGAACATTTTTCATTGCACCTTAAATTCCATTGCACCAATATTTCATTGCACCTTAGCAAGATTATGTAAACCAGTAATAGCTATTACCTGTACGATCATTATGTTGGTGTTCATTAAATAAATAAATAAACGTTATGGAAAAAAAAAATATACGTTATTTATTTATTCTATAACGTTACGTTCGCTTTAGCTTACGTTACTTTTCTTTTAATTAAATATGAAATTTATGATACTATCAATAAGGTTCCGTCACATAAAAGTTTCAGAATTACCCACATAGATATTTGAAATAGATATGTATAGAAATAAGTTCTCAATAGCCAAATATCTGTAGATGATCGCTAATTTGGCGATAGTCGTTAGTTTGGCGATAGAAGATAGCGATTATCATGTTTACAATCTCTGGCTCTACTGTTTTTAAGTTCGTGGAAATTTTTGTCGTGTTTGCGTGTTCATACACGCTCGACTGGTGAGAGTAGAACAAACACATTAGTCGTATAAGGGTCGAGATACTCGGCGCTCTGTGTTATTTATCACCTCTTTTACCCTATTAGGGACTTGTCGTAACGTTAATTCATAAAGGTAAACCGTAGCCGTAACCTAGGTGAAGAGACTTAGATTATTTGGACTTGCAGAGAGCTAGCCGCAGTCATGTTCTAACCGTGGGTCGCGTCGTAACAAACTGTACGGGTTTTAATGACTGTTGCACTAAATGTAACCATAAGTCATCAATGAGTTATGACAACTGATCACGACCACATAAGTTAATGTTAAAAGATCCTTACACGTTTTTTTAATAAGTAGGTACATAGTTTATTATTTTATCACGTGGAGTAAAGAATCTAATGTTTCATCCACAAGTCGATTGTTGCGGTACATTATTGGCTTCGACACGAGTTTATTAAAACACGATTATTACGCCTCTTTGTCGTTTTCGTATTATTCATTGCTTGGTCATCAGTCCTGATATTTTGTTGGTTCACTGTTGGACGCGCGTCTCCTCTTGCATTTCGAAGACTAGACGATATTCAGCCCCACAGCCCAGTGCAGGCCGGGAGATATTACACGCGGTACAGTATATTATGGAGAAGTGTTCACAGTCATGTACCGACTGTCAAAAATAATTGTTATTTGTAATGTTGTTGAAAAAAATGGAATAAATTGGATAAGTGTCTGAACTGCGATTATGTATCATTTTTTGCAAGGAAGTTTTTTAACGTGCCTTTTGGTAGGAGTTAAATGGTAAAAATCGTAACGTACGGAAAGACCGTTACGCGCCCTTTATATTATATACGAATGTGTAGATGTGTGTACGAGCACCGGACAAGCATCGTGCAACACCGATTACAGAATTTCGGTATTACAAGCATGAAAATTTCGTTAAGATATTAAAATAAACTATTCGTTTTGGTCCTTTACTTTCAATTATTTGCACTGAAAAGACGATAGAAAATAAAAAATAAAATATTACTGACTAGAAAATAAAATAGTAAATATTACTAACTAGAAAATATTAAAAAATAACATTACCGACTAGACAATAAAAAATAAAATATTACCTACTAAAATATTACCGACGGAGAGAGATAATCAATTGGAAGTGGCAGAAGGCTTCTTAATTACGTGACTTCCTTACTTCGGAGTCGGAGATGACGCGGAGGACACTTCGTTCTTGGTGGAAATCTCCCGGCCACACATGTATCTTTTTTGCAAGTAACGACAATTACACAATTTTTGAGTACATAATGCATATTCATTTGAGTACATATGCATATTCCGTGCGGCGACGTGCTGTTCGAATCGTCGACGATCCCAAACTTACCGACCGGTTAGAGCCACTGAACCTGCGCAGGGACATTGGCGCACTGTGTGTGCTCTACCGACTCTACAATGGGGAATGCTTTGATGAATACTTTGAGATGATGCTGGTACCACCTTTTTTGCATCCCATTAGATGCCGAAGGACTAAATTCCATCCTCACCAACTGGACTCCTGGCAGTCCACAACGCAACGGTGCGCTTTGAACGCTCTTTTCTGCCGCGCACCTGCAACTGTGGAATGGGCTTCCTGTGGAGTTGTTTAAAATAGGCTATGACAGTGCATTCTTCAAACGGAGCGTGAAACAATTCCTTCGAGGTGGACAACACATTGGTGGCCCTTGATGCTGCAAATGACTGTAGGCGACGGTGACCATTTACCATCACGTGGGCCGCCTGCCTTGCTTTTTAATATAAAAAAAAAACAATAAAATTACTAAGAATATTTGTCAGTTCGTTGATTATTTGTTTACGCCACAATTATATTTTAGTTTTCTATTGAATCTCGATTTTTTTGCAATAATGTTTTGCTGACCTGGTGTAGACAATCGTTAGCTGGAATTGTTCTGTGGAATAAATTACATTTCCGATTTCTATATTATGAATAATTTTGACGTTAGGGACTTTCCCATTGAAACTTATTAATATTGTACTTATAATAATCGGAATTTATTTCTTCATTATTATTATTACTATTTTACATATATTATTGATTAAACTCTTGATATATTGAATATATTGATGTTTGCCTTGTTGCTCGAGTGGTTGCAAGCGCGACTGCCGATCGAGAGGTGATGGGTTCCAATACCGGGTCGGGTGCTATCATGTTTTTTAATTTAGAATTAGTAGTAGTGACTCGGAGTCTAGAATTGTGCCCGATGTATGGCAACAGGCTCACCACCTTTCCATGGGACTTAAACGTAACTGATGAAATGTGGGAGTGTACTACACTCCTCTGCCTACCCCTTCGAGGATTACATTTAATATTGACTGAATTACAGTATTGATATTTGATTACAATTTGTTTTTTGCATATAGTGTGGTGACTGTAAGGCACTATGACAGGACGGCCTAACTGTGACAGTCTTCTGTAAAAGTGTTCTGTTCAGTTGCAAGCTTCTGCAGCTGATCAAAACGACTTCAGGCCCGAAAAATGTCAATACAGTTTATTTAAATGTTCCATATTTTATCAGCACCATTAACAATTGCAATGATTATGTTATTGTGGTGCGAGACACTTGTATTTACTTTAAATGTTATCACAATCAGATAGCTGCATATAAATGTATTGAGGTCGATAATAAACGTTATCACATCATCAGCCTATTCCCGTCCACTGCAGGATGGGTTCTCCAATGGCACGCCACTGAGTTCGCTCTTCAGCTCTTCGCATCCAACCACTGCCAACCACTTTGTCACTTTATTATTATAAAAATACCTAATATACTAATATACATATTATATTAGCTGTGAACTAATCGGTTTCTAATACAAAAGTCACGCAAGATAAAAACCTACGTATATTAGATTTTTCTTTGGAACAATTAGCTGTTCTAATCTAGATGGCGGAACACGTTCTTTGATTTTATCGAATAATGTTTTTTAAAATTCGCTTTAAAGATAATATATACATATATCTTTTAATAATATAAAACAATGTATGTTTTTAATCATTTCCGCCCTCAACTTACCTACTGTTGCGTGTTACACACAATAACTATTTCATTTCATAATAAACGTAAGCCACGAATGTATAATCGTTAGAGATATACGAGAACAGTAAATCTGTGGGATAACTTGAGAGTTGGCTGCAGTGGTTGGCTGGATGAGTGCTCAAGAGATCCACAGACACTTATTTCGGAAGGTCGAACACTGGTTGATAGGACAGTCAGTTTCTGAAACCGGCATGTGTGTACAATGAAGATACTCTCTTCATAGTACACGCATGCCGGTTTAATCTATATTAATACGTTGTGTCCGTAGGGATAGAGAGATTTGTTTCTCCTCCATCCATCACTATCTTCATACACGCATTCCGGTATGGGACACTTCTAAATCCTCAACAGTGAATTGCCAAAAAATAATTCGATATAAATATTGAAAGCATGTATATACATACATGTATGTATGTATACAGCACCTCCTTAAATTAATGTAGTAGTGATAATGTTGAGATGCTATCGTCGCTGCATGTAATGGCGATTAGGATCATCAGACCGCACCGCGGACAAAATATGTGGGCACTAATGACGTGTTATCTATATCTGTAATTACCAATTAATATTAAAATGCGAATGCATAAAGGAATGTACAAATAAAGATGAGTAACTGTAGAATACGATGTTATTACATAAATATGTCTCAGTACTTTTCGTCGTGAAGCTACCAGTTTAATATTAGCTTTACTCAGGACTGTTGGTACTGATGACTTGTTCCTGATGTCCCGGTGCTGCGAGCTCATCTCCTCTACTCGTCACACGGTATAGGTTCGGTGGTGGCTTTACTTACAGCCACTTTACAAATAAATCGCTCGTGTCTCAAAAGCACCTATGTATATAAATCCTACGGAAGCTTATTGTCTTTTGCTGGTTCTCGTTGTAACTGTCAAGCATAACCTTTAGATTGGGCTAGGCGCTCCTTTCATTCAATAATTATAGTCTACTGAACGTCTAACTTACGCGCTCGCTTTTTACTTGCGAAAAGTAATTCCCCCGCTACTCTCCAGTGATCCCAACACCATCAGTATAAGTATGTAAGGACCCTCACCTCCAAAGCCCAGAGAACACCCCGTCTGTAGGCGCCAGCCCCCATGACTCTGAATATCACCAATTTTAAGGGTTGCTGTTGGTGATTATAAGAAAGTTATGGATACCTATGTAGTTCCACAGTACTGGATTAGAGAAATAACGTTAGAATATAAATAGAAATAGAAAATAAAATCATATTAATGAATAATTTCATGAATTACTGGAATAAATAAATTTCATCGCCACTATCTTAAATCTGCATTTTGTTCGTAACTGATTAGATATATCTCGAAAGCTACGCGGTGACCGTCACACGTGACAAGACGCTTTCGAGTTCAGCAGGGTGATGTAACCTATTTGTCATCAGCCTGCTTCAATGCATTGCTGGACGTAGGCCTCCTCTAATGATGTCCATTGCACCCTGCTCTCCGCTTGAAGTATGCACAATTTGCGTACACTCTGCAGAAGAAAAATTGATTTTTTAGGTACAAAACTAGTCGGAAAATCCCAAAAAAAATATTCGTGACTTAAGCTGATACATATTGTATATATTTAAACATCTATACAAATGGTCACGAAACGCTTCATAGTATATCTTCGTAATTACGGCGGATGTGTATTCGTGAAAGTAAAGATTTCGGAAACTCAATGTAATCATTGCGATAATTTACGAGCCTCATTACCTTGACCCCCTCGCCTTACCTTGTATTTGGGGATACATGACCACTGATTCATAATCTAAATTGACTTCCGCATGAGTCTTTTGTCCCTTATCCTGACTAATTATCGATCGTATAACAATTTGATCATCTTATCTAACTCAAAGCAATGTCGTTCGATTGATAACGGCGCTCGGTGTAATAACCTTCTGCCCAAACCTTCCTTCACCCAGGTCTACTACTCCTGTTCATTCATTTATTTATTTTATTCATAAAAACACAAACCACCTCTAACTTTACAGAAGACCCAATGCGATAGAGGAGTCAAAACACAATTACATTAAAATGGAATAAAAATAATATTAAATACAAAGCACAAATAAATGTCAAATTAGCAGGTATTTCGTCAAGGCGAGCTCCCGCCGTGTTTCCAGTTTACTGTATCCCACCTACCTAATACAAACAGGTTGGGATACAGCAAGAGATAGCCTGGGTACACTCTATACATGTTTAGGTAGAGGAACCTGGTAAATTTGTTTTGTATACGTTCCATCCTAGATTTATACTTGATCTCACTCGGTGCCCATACAACCGAATTATACGCCAAATATACTTCATATTCTTTATCCAACCGCAAGGGGATGGAACACCGTCAGAACTCAAGCAACGGTGAACAGCCTTTTTATAGGCATGCGCGCTCCATTTTAGAACGTGTCTGGGCCTACTATTAGCTCTGCAGTAATTCCTCTTATTATTATTCTTAGGAAATGCTCATGATTTTAAGACTGTACACGTTGTGCATCTTTTATATAGTAGACTAGTTCGCAGTAAGTTGGAGGCGAGCGCTAGTGTATGGAAGCCTCATGAATCCAGAGACTTGAATTATTTGAAATACATGTATTTTAAATACAAATACCTATTTTTATTTTATATTTTAAATATTTTTTTCGAAATGTATTTAGTATTTTATTTGAAATACTTGATATAAATATTTAGTGTTTGTCATATACAAAATAGTTTTGTTACATTTTTTAATTCATTTTTCTTTAATGAATTCATTCATTCATGGCATAGTTTAGAAGGTGACAAAGATATACGGACGTCTTATACCAGAACTAATGAGAATTCTAAGAATAAGCAATGCAGGTGTAAAGACCAAACAATTGTGTTTTAGTAGTTGTTTTGTAAAAATACGCATAATATGATTGACTGCCTCGTTGGACGAGCAGTTGCAAGCGCGACTGCTAATCGAGAGGTCTTGGGTTCAAATCCTGGGTCGGGTACTATTGGATTTTCTAATTTAGAATTTCTAGTAGTGACTCGGAGTTTGGCTCAGTGCCCGGTGTATGACAATAGGCTCACCACCTATTCCATGGGACTTAACGTAACTGGTGAAACGTGGGGGTGTAATACACCCCTCTGCCTACCCCTTCGGGGATTACAGGCGTGATGTTACGTTACGCATATGATATATTTGTTAGAGTCACGTCTGACAGTCTGACCAATATAACAATTACGTTATAAATGTGTTTACGTATACAACGTTGTAAAACCCAGACACATTATTCTGGTCGATTGAATTATTTTCGTCAACCATTTTTATCGTTTTGTTAATGTGAACACCCCTTCTCTTAGAATGAGAAAGGCTAAGGTGTGTCTAAGCACTAACCAAATTAGAAAACTTAACACGCCTTGGAAGATATTTTACTTCAACATTACAGCAATTCCAAAGTTTCCAATTGCAAAGTTTTCACAGAAGATTACTTTATAAAAAATAATAAAAGCTTGACAACGAAAAACAAATAACAACTTATAAAAAAATATAATAATATAACAATATATTAAAAAAATAAAAGGCAGTGATAGCTTATTGGCTCACTCCGGGCGTGCTGGGTTAAAATCCATGGCGCGCACCTCTTGATAAAAGTGCGTTTTTAATTTAAATATCACTTGCTAACGTTGAAGGAAAACATCGTGAGGAAACCTGCACACTTTAGAATTTACAAAAAAAAAAAATTGTAGGCGTGTGAAGTCTGCCAACCCGTACTTGGCCAGCGTTGCAGACCTTGGTCTTATGGCCTTAACCCTCTCAAATTTAGGGGAAACCCATATTCCAACAGTGGAATGACAAATGGGTCGATTATTATTATAACAACTAAGACTCACATTTTAATTCGACATGTAAAGGATTAGCTAATTTGAAAAAGTGGGCAAAATCTAAGTCGAAACAAGACGTTTTACCTTAAAAACGAATCTAAATGAATTTGAAAGCTTTTATAAATAACAAACAATGGATGAGTTCCAAGCTGATGCATGACAGAACATACAGAAAAATTTGATTCAATCGAAAATAGTATATTTATATGATGTCACTTATGTTTTAATTGGAAACGTTTTTAGATATCAAGTAAAAAAAGCTGATGTAAGAAGGAAATAGTAACACATTTTTAGATTTCAGAATTGAAGCTCCCTTGTGAAATTACAAAAATGTACAAAAATAAGCAGCAAGAAGCACGTGATACAATAACATCTGTCATTTCTTTTCAGAAAATAAATATTTCCTTAATTATTGGCGTTTTATTTTTCAACTCTTGAACTACGTATTTTCTAACAGCTGATCCACTCTGTCTGCCACTTGTCCTTAATAATTGTCATTCTGAGAGGAAAACGGCGTTATTTCCGGAGATTATAAAATTCGCCAAAATCGGTTATTTCGGTAAATTTTCATAAGTACATGTTTATCACCTTCCGATTCTGATTCGTCGATCAGTCGCAATAAATCATGGAGACACAGTTGAGCCAATTATTGATGGTTGGTTATCATAACGATATTATCAGGGTGCAAATCAATAGTATATAAAGTTAGTTCGGCAAAAAACATATCAGTTTAGTACCGTGCGCTAACTAATTACCTTCCCGGTAGTGGTACCTTTTTTACAAAAATACTGCGTCTTGTCTGACGCCATGATAGGTACGTACCATTCAAAATTATTTAATCAAATTGGTGGTGGTGGTCTTGGTGGTTAGATTGCGTTGATTGGATCAGATAACCCTGCTTCGACTTCAATATTTCCGGTTCCTCATCGTTTTAATAATTAATAGTTTTAGTTTTTATCTCGGATTAAATCAATGAATTGTTATGACTACATTTTGCGTGTCCATTAGCTGTGAGTATATGTAGCCCTCATACTTATTTTTTGAGTATAATTTTAAAGTGATTCACGAAACAGTGGAAAGTTCTAGAAATTTCTCACAGCGGTCACACGTCCAAGGACGTTCAAACCAACATATGACAGAACCTTCTAAATGGTTCTCGATTGGAAGCAACAAAATAACACTCATTTCTAAAACAATACTTAAATTTTTCGTCTTATTTTTAAGTGACAGAAGCTTCTGGAATTAATTTAGCAACACCCGCATCCTTATTCAAAACTAAGTATAACGAGACAATGTTAGTATAATTATATTTATATTGAACGTAGTCGTAGCCTACTGAAATACCGGTATGCTAGATCAGCTATAAAGTGGACCTTGTTGCAATTTTATTTACCGGCCGGAAGTAGGTAAAGATGGTCTTTATTTCATCATCATCATCGTCAGCCTCTTAATGTCCACTGCTGGGCCTCCCCTAATCGGCACCACTCCGTCGGTGCTCCTTCCCAATCCAGCAGCTACCCGCTGTCTTCTTCAAGTCACTATTGTTATCTTATTCCTGGCTACTGTCTTTATTTACCAGGACAAAATGTATTTGGAATCTCAATTATTACTTTGATTATATATAAATAACATAATGTAATTAATAAAGCAAAAATAACGCCCACCCTCTTGCTCTTACATTTAAAAGTGGAGGTGATAATCAGTTTCTGTGAAGAGTTGACTACAAGGAGACCGCCCAAGCGATTGCTACTATTAACTTATGTGCGGTAAAAAGATAACATTATGTATATGATAATAACATGTGAAATATGGAAAGATTAAAACCTATAGTTAGGTAGCCGAATAATGATAGCGTGTCGTTTGATTCCACCACCTTATCAATGAAAGATTTGTGAACGAAATTTTAATTTTGTTTATATGTATTTATTTCCCTCACCGAATGATACAATGTTCGTCCGTGAAACGGATAATTTAAAAAGCCAAAAATGTTCTGTGGTATTAGTGTAAATAGACAAGTAGCTAAAATGAGATCCACGTTAAAAGATTTATCGTTTTATTTAGTCAAAAACTACAGTGTTAGTGTTCTGATAACAATAACTAAATATTGAAAGAAAATAATATAAAAGAATTATAAAACGATTCTGGTGCATGACGTAACGTATTTGTACACAAATTTACCCAGTAATAAAATTTGGAATAGTAAAGAAAATTCAAAACAAAATATTTCTAATTTAAGCATGTTTTTGAGTTCTTGAGCAAGATATTTTTCCTGGTAGAAGGATGCATGTGGATATTCAACATATTATGTATTTACGAATATAGTTACTACAGGTCGTCTACAACACCAGCAGTAAGATTGCAGGAAGTGTAAACAAAATTATAGATTTAAAAAATAATTAAATATGAAACATGTTCGTAACAATGGTAATAAATAATATACCGCAAATGTACTTCCCTTGTTACGCTCACTTATCATTCCATGTCTGGGCTCGTAAAACTAAATTGTTTTGGAGCAGTAATTTCCGAATTGCTTTATTACGATATATCATTTAAATTTAACCAATGACTAATTATATTGCCACTTGACTTCTAATCAAATCGGGCTAAATAATATGAGCTTTTTGGAATTAGAATTATTTCTGCACGAATGTCATATCCACTATCGCTGTGGAAATTACGGGGTACACCTCAAACAATATCTACCCATCCATCTACAGCGCTTGTAAGTCTGTTACTAGACATAAACCCCCCCTAGACGGGGCCACTCAAGCATACCCGGGCCTTCAGGATCCAGGTGCGTCCATTGTACCCAATGCTATGATAGATACTTCAATAGTAACATCGAGGACATAATCAGCATACGTTGTGAGTTATGTGATATGGACGGCGCTATTGTGAATTGTTTGCTACATCTGATCAGGCTACACCAAGATATGAACATCCGACTGTATCGCATTTAATTTAATAGTTCTTTTTGTTAACAACACCTGAAGTCTATAAACGGTTGGAATATTGCTTGGTGTAAGGGTTTAGTTGAAAATAATCGTGATGGTGCGCATGGAGTGCGCTTGGTGCGTCTTGTGCTTCGCTCTAATTCAACAAATTTGCTTCATTTACCATATTTGAGATATAATCTTAAGATTTTGTAATAGTTCTAACACAAAATTAGATAATAATCTTTCGTTATAAGCAACAGTAACTGGTATATTACGGGTAGCAGTATTTAAAGGTATCATATAAATAAATATCCAACCTACATAGTCCAAATAGTCTAAAAAGTGACGACATTGGAAATGTTAACAAAAATGCATGATTAGATCAAACCGATAATTACAATTATTCGAAAAAGTTTCTAGACGTTTTTAAACCGGATACTTGATAAATAATTAGGAATTAAAAATTACAAACGTGTTTTCCTACGATTTACTAAAAGTGGATTCTGGAATGAATATTATAAACTTTATATAAAATAAATATTACGGGATAGAAACGATGCAGTAATTTTTAATAATTTTGAGGATGACACCGTCGATTTTATACTAAGATTTACGATGACTAAAAGACACCGAAAATTAGTGCCAGGGAAAAAACGTCAAAAGAGATGCAAAAGGAATTTTGATAAATGCGTATGCTTCTAGCATCCCACATAATAACTGGTTAACAATGCAACAAGTAATCTATAACAAAAATTTAAAAAAGTAACATAACATCACATCTGTAATCCCCGAAGGGGGTAGGCAGAGAAGTGTAGTACAGTCATATGTTTCAACGGTTTAAAAAAACTAAATTCCTGAATATGTATAAGGCATGACTAAAATAGAAGTTCAAGAAAGCTGCCCTTGGAATCCCACATGCATTACTCGCACTGCAACATTCAACGAATAGCATTACGGTTTATTTACAACTCCATCTGATGCACTCGCTCGGGCACCCTCAGACATTAACTATTTTGTAAACTGAAAGCTTTTTGACGGGACAAAAATTTGAAACAAATGACAATGAGAATTCTATTGTGAAGTTCAATCCTACTTCGTCCATACTTCGACAATATTCCTTGCAGGAATGTCGTAAGGTTTTTAGACATTGAAACAAAGAAGTATTTTGCTAGGATTGAAAGTGTTCGACAATTAAGCTAAATATTTACCCATCCGTCAAAAAAAAACCTAGTCATTT
>DWME01004995.1:0-15526 GCA_018244795.1 Parelbella ahira ahira | reverse complement strand
ACTCATTTAATATGTTTCGTTATCTTAATATAGTATATACACGTAGTATTTCTACCTAGTATATCGTTTTGACTGATGCGTCTCAATCAAAATATAATCCGGAATGGATCAAAGTATAATCCAAAATGGATTGGATCTATGATACTTCCACCTACTGTAATTGAACAGTTAGCGTAAATCAACCGATCAACAATCAAGTCTAGTCAACAATCGAGTCAAGCAATGTCTATAATATAAAATAGTTAAAGACAAACAAAATTTTCTCAAACAATGGTAAACAATTCACTCACTTAGCTACACATACTGAACTAACAAAGAAACAAAGCAGTTGAATACTAATAAAATATCCTGCAGAGTATGAACTCTGCGGGACATAAAAATTCTACTACGGCTTATGAAAGCCGTAGTAGAATTTTTATGCACAATTAGCTTTCCATCAGCGCGTCATTAAAGTTACCGGAACACTTTCTTCGGTGACTGTTACAAAACTGATTCATAAAAGCTATGCCCGTAATTGAGCTTTTAGCGAAATAGCAGTTTTTTTTTCTAGTATTTTTAACTTTCCCTATTTTACTTCGGGCTTTGTTAAAGATTTTAATATATTATTTATTTATAGCCAATATATATTTTATTTTTAATTTGTTCCTGATCAGGCAAAACGATGTTTCTTCTACCTTAACCATTCTAATACAATGCTTTTCTTGGTGACACTTCGAAAGTTCGATTGCGACACCTTAAGAAGATTTTCGAAATATTTCATATATGTAGGTACTTATTTTATAACAAGAATATATTGTAAAGAAGTCAACATGAAACTTTTTTTATGTACTTTTTACGAACATACCTTTCTTAGAGGCACCGGCGCAAATGAATACTCTCGTAAACCGTTCCGAACGATTGAGCTTTCTCGACCCGCAGCTCGCTCTAATAGTGTTTGCAAAGCGATGTAGAGCGAGACACATTGAGAGTATTACTTTTCATGAAAAATGTTTAATTGAAAAGATTTCAAACTTTCACTTACTTAGTATTTAGAATGAGCATAATTTGCTATCTTGAAAATAGCAATCAAAAAATAATGAAAAAATCGTTTGTCAAAACTTTTATTGATTCACTGTTTGAGACGGGTGTCTGTTCAGTATGAGATAGTTAAGTATATCAGGTAGCTGAAAATGGTTTGCTGAACACAATATTTCAATATGTACTCGGATATTTTCCTCAATTTGGTAACTAAATTTTTCTATTTTAGAGTTTAAAAAACTGCAATAATACAATAGAACACATTGGGGGTTGATTAACATATTTAAGTAATTATCTTTGAATATCCCATGCGGTGCTTTGCTTTACGGAATGATAACATATTTTACATAGATCATGAACTTAAACCTACTCCTTCTCCCTCCTCCTACCTTGAAGTGTTGTAACCCACAATGCCCGTACTGGGAATTCGGTTTGGGCAACTCATGTTAAATTCGTGTATTTCAGATACAAAGGATTTATATTTGTAAAAACAACGATGATTATAGAAAACTAATAAGAAACAAATCTTGTCCAGTTTCTCCGAAATCTTTTTTTATCATAAAATCCACAGTAGGTACCTACTACAAATGTTTATGACGAATTAAATATCTTCTTTACATCATATTACGAAAGATTAAATTGGTATGTTCAGTTATGTAACAAATTCTTGACCAATGAAAAGTCAAATCCCATAAATTCTTCTTCTTTCTAAAGTTTTCTTTCTTTCTTCAAATAATTTTAATTATCTTCGAACTATACGTAAGATAAATATCATTAATTAAAGGGTTCGAAACTAGAAATGGTATTAGTATATTAATTAGCATTTCATTACATAAACACCCCATTGTAAGGGTGAATACCGTATCAGCCCTACAATTTTCTAACTCTATCTACGCCGAGATAGCTCTATACTTCCTAACACGACGTATAGTTGCGTGACTGCCAAGGTTCTGCAACTACCTTGAATTAGTAGACCTGGAGTGGTCTAATGTAAGAGCAGTATTTGCACATTGCATTAAAAATAAGTTGCATTAGTAAAAGTAATTAATTAATTAATTGCATTAGTAAAAGAAAAATATGTTAACGAAGAGTATAATATGAAGTAAAAGGAATTAAAAAGCAGAAAGAACATGGCAACTCATGCAAGGACGAGTGCTTTCAAAAATATTTATTATGTTATACAGAGGTGTTAGAACGTAAAGCGTAGCACCTGATATTTAGCTAGGACTACAAATATATCTAAAATTCTTTCACATACATACATGAAGGACCATAACATGCGACCAAGCTGGGTTTTATCTGGTATGTGAGGCTGTATGAACGTTGCTGCTATATAACTGTCTATTTCAATCGCTGCATCGAATGCCTTGTTCGTTTTTCACGGGGCGTGTTTAATGCAAAGCAAGCGGCTAATTGTGCTGGCTGCGAAGTTGCGGGACGCGAACCTTCAGCCCTTCAGCAATGGATTTATTGAGGCGGCGTCGAGCTCTGAAATGTTCTCGCTTGATTCATTGATCGCAAATTTAAATAATTGTGTAACTTCCCCATCAATTATTCCAAAACACAAATATTATGCAATGATTAAAATAAGACTCAACAAACATTTCACAATGAAACGCTAAATGATTGCAACATATACGCAGATTGCAAGCAACGTCTTAGACACAGACGTATATACTTGTAGGTACATATATTGTATTCGGCAAGGAAATTTAGTCAGTTTTTCACGAACATTCCCGTATACAAAATTTTACCAGACGTTGTTTAACAGAATCGTTTATTATATTCTACAGGGACAGAGCCACAAACTATTGTATTCCATACGAGATAAAAGTTACAGTAAGTAGTTACTTCGCAAATAATAGTTGCTATTACGCGGAGCGCAGGTCAGAGTGGTTTAATCGCTCGGAACGGTTTGCGAGCATATTCATTCACGCCACTGCCCCCGACATTATGTACCTTTTGTGTGAAATACGAAACTGGATAAACAGTTTTAAGCATTTGTAACAGAATTTGTTAATGTCGTACAAAGCACGATAAATCAGTTTCATTTCGGCTTTAAGTAATTTGAATTGAGCGTTTGCGAAACCCTCTTAGCGGTTAACACACTATCTAAGAAACAATTGATATTATCGTCATTGAGAAAATTTTCACAAGTTTGTCATTTCTTTCGTAAGGGAAAATTTAAACAGTAATATGCGAGTACCTATCCTTTAAATTACACAAAACCATGTCAAAATAATCGTTTAGCAAGACGGATACAGTCGAAGGCATACGGTAATCTGGCACGTAATACAATACGTGGTAATGTTGTAACTGAAACAATAGACTGTAATGTTGTAACACAAAAGCTGGAAATGTGGTAAATAACACAATAGATGGTAATGTGGTATGTAACACGACGAGCACTAATAAAAAACTAAGTAAATAGGTACAATATCATGCAACTGAAGTTAAAATCTGTTGAAGTTTCAGATACCAACAGGCTGTTTAATAGCTAGCCATAGTATAATTGAAATTATATTTAACAACATTATTATTTGAGCGACTTTTTTATTTTCTATTGGTCCAGTGCTTAGTGAATTAGTGAGTTAGTGGTTAGTGGAGGGGTCGTGAATTCATATAAGTCTATAAGTCTAGGTGTATAAAACTGTATCTATCTAAATATATAATGTACATATAAATATACAGTTCGTCAACCGCCTGGTTAACATAACACAAGCTCTTTTAATGCATCTTTTTACGAATAAATGGCCAAATGGAAAAAAATATCATTTTTGTTAAATATTTAACTGATTATCTATTTACTAAAAAACGTGGAATATCAAGTTCTTCCACTAACCGACACTTCCTATATGCTAGAAAAACGAAAACCGTCAATATTTATTAGCAGCGTGGTTCATTACACAGATATCGAGGACTCGGTGTGCTCGAGTGCCAATAAAATTAAAAAAAAAACAGTTTTAACTTAATGGAATTTCGTGAGTAATACAACATGAACATACACCCCCGTGTCAGCCATCCAACAGATCTGAAAATAGAAGCAAGGAAAGCATCGGTTTACAATACAAGAGATATATAGTATATACATAAGAACATTGCTTAATAATAATGAACAAAAAAGCGCTTAAAGCACTGCTTCTGACCTTTGAGTAAACGAAGTACAAAACTACGCCTAAAACTAAATTATTTGTAACGATACTTATTAACAACGATGATAAAAACACAGGAGCAATTAAACGGACAATTACATAGGACAATATACTAAAAGTGGCCCAGGCGGGGGAAAGAGCAAGCAAATTCAATTTTACGGTCGAGCCGCGCTCTGGCTCCGTTAAGGGAGTAAGTGTAGAAAAACGCCGATAACAGATGTTAATTAATCGTATAATTCTTTATACCACCACTGACCAGGCTGTAATGGAATTAAATTGCTTGTTACGCCGCTGTGGAGAAATGCTCTGCTTTGGAATTATGAAGATTCTAAGTATACGTATTCATATGTATATCTATATAGTAACTACGCATTAAACGTTCGCGCTAACTTTGCCACTGAGCTTGTGACGTCATTCAGGGAATAGCGTTATCCAATAGGAAAATATTATTAGTCATAATACATTCATTTTATTTTATCGCTAAAAGCCCATACTTTCAACACAAGATTTCTCACATTCATACCCGTTTATTATCCATAAATCTTTAACACTGCATTACGTTAATATCTTCTTAAAATCTTTCCTTTATCCTTGGTTCTATTAGTCTATTGTCATATTTCGGATTCAAACTACCGCGAATTTCCATTTAGGAAAATTCAATAATAATTTGCCCGACCAGGGGATCGACCCCAAAATTTCTTAATCATTAGCCGCGCGTACAACCACTCGACCAACGAGGCAGTGAAATCCTTTTTTTTTCACAATATGTGCCTACATTACGTATTCCTTTTAAGACCGGTTTGGCCTACATTGGATTCGAATCTGTGAAAACACGTTTCGAAATACTCATAGATCTACATATGTATGTGCATGGTATTTACCCACTAGATCGAATTTCCTTCATTATGGTCGTCGGCATTATCCCCTGGGCCGAAATGACGTCCAGGCCATTTATTGAGATGCATGTAACAAGCTTCTCTGATGTTTTACATGAAGTGCTACAAATTCACGCTCTACATACGAGTACAGAAGCTAGTGTTGTAGTTATAAATTACACCTATTAAGTAACATCTCCGTGTTCTTTGTCAAAGCAGAAAACACTGGTACCATTATTCGACAGAGAAACATGCTGGCATTTGCCCCCAACACCAACGAAATGAGATATTTCGAATTGCAGGGCGGTGTTGAATTATAAAATAAAAATAAAAAACAAAATAAAAAATTAACATGGGGAAATAAAATTTTCTGTGATTTATTTTAATTTTGCAAATTGCAGCTAACAGTGCCTACGTACTAACCGAATAACTGTGATGTCGAGTACTAGATTACATTGATTGCTTTTATACGCTTATCAATACACCATTGAACAAAGATCATGCAACTATCCCGCTTAATATTTTATTATTATAACATTGAAATATTTACAACTGAACAAATTCAGTAGATACCGTACTCCATCGCCGTAAACTGAATCGCCTTTAATTCTTTTCAAACCCGAGCCCAATTGAGTCCGTTTGGTGTGCACGCTCCATAAGGCCCTCCAATGAGCCGGAGTGCCATGCCGTCGAATTTCCATATATTTCCTCGCATATTAATTACAGACAGTTAACGTCTGGCTGGGAGCGCATTAGCTTAATTCGATATCGGATACTGTTTCGATTTTATTAATTTTTCCGATCATAATTTTTCGATTTATTATTCCCTGGAAGTGGCACGGAATTGCTGCATGATTTTTTTTTTATGTATTTCCTTAAAAGTTACTGAAGGATAGTATCTATGTGAACTATTCCTTCACTTACATGAGTGTATTTTGTAGTACCAAGATGATTGCAGGTAAGAAGTACCATCCTAAGCGCATGAAAAGCATATATTTAGGATAATAAAAAAAATGTTTGTACAAATTTTTCTTTCTCACCTTACATGCATTTGATATAAGAAAATTGCTACCGTTCAGATATTTTGTCAGCTAATGCTATAAAAACGAGCGAAAATAGTATAAAAAAAGATATGTAAAGTTTTCTGATTTCTCGAACTAAATTTGCGAAGTACTTCAGCTTCTTCGTAAACATACACTAACAATAACAATTGGCACATCCAGTTATATTATTTAATCATGCGGTAGAAAATCCTCTGGGATATGGGAGACATTACGTTCGCGAGTCGGTAACAAACAACGGCAGTAGGTACCTGTCAGCATGTCACAATATTAGTCAACGCCTGCTTATTATCGCGACTCAGTCTCTTAGACCTCACTGTTCCTGTTCGTACTTCTCTGTTTACGTTTTCCACTCAACTTCATATCCGAAAACCATTTGTAAATTCAATTTATCAATAGAATCGTTTTCATAACCACCAGATAAGTCGACAGGTAACAACTCAAATGCCGTTGATATTTGTTAACTCATTCATTCAATGTTCATTCATTGACTGCGTTTATGTTATAAATTGTATCGGCATGATTCAATTTTAATTGCCGTATAAACACCATTGAATGTACATATGTCTAACAAATTCGATAGTCCCTCTATAGTAAGAACTAGGAAGAATACATCTGACTGACACAGACATTGACACGAATTCCAAACGTAATCTAATCTTTTACCTGACTCTCGTCGCTAGCAATTAGTCCTGTTTCGACACCTAGTTACAATTATTATAAATATATTTTATTTAAAATAGCTATTGTTGACGTTGAAATAGCTGTTGACGGTATAACTATAGAAGTGTGAATCTGTTTTAAATTATTAAGAAAAAAAAATTTTGTAAAATACGGAATAAAGTAATCTTTGAACATACATACGTGTATTGTGCGACCAATAACACGTCAATCAATTTACAGGCGCTTTATTCACTACTGTTAACTGTACGACAATGTAGACGTGAATGACCCCTCATCATGAGATAGGAATGCTTAGTTTATGTAGATATAGCCCACTTGAACGACCTTAAATGTAGGTATTGGCACAGTATTCTTACTTAACTAATCACAATCGTCTTTTAGTTGGCTACACTGTCGCGAAAATGGTAACACCATCGACTTTCACAGCTGACACTATGACATTTTTTTAATGGCACCTATAAAACTGTCAACAACCCTATTGTTTTTTTAATACGTTTGCAAATATTAATTCATGATCCTTCCGTATCATTTCAAATACAACATAATATGCATATGAATATAGAATACAATACACGAATACAATTGCTCTATCATAAATTAGCAGGGGGTAAGACACAAATTCTGCCGTAACGGCCGTTTAGTTAACCTCTGACCTTACATTCGTTTTATAACATTTGGAGCATCGGTCGCCTGCTATTTCATGCTTAAGACGGCACATTCTAATTTACGCCTTATCGCTCTAAACGGGAACGTTAATAAATCAAAACGGCAAAGAAATTACACATTAAAAATGTATAAACATAGATGAAATATTTGTATATTCCAACATTTATTACCTACTTCTCCTAAGCATTGTTAAAAAGTTTCATTAGTAATATATGCAGGGGACCAATTATTTTTTAACCTACTAAAAACGAAGCCGTATTTTCTGTACTTGCCGTAAATGAAGTGATTTCGCGTGATCATAATAAGCTTTACTTCAATGAGAACGTCCTATATGTAATACGAAGCATGCGATAATGATTTATATTAGAAACACACAGGGTTCTGTTTGCAATACATGGAAATATACTGTAAGAAGATTTAGTTGGGGAAGGAAAATTTCAGCTAAAAACTAACACACGACGAGGACGAGGGCAAATAGCTTTGCGTTATGCAAAATTCGTAATGCTTTAAGTCGTACTAGAAAAGTGGTTATTTCGATAAATGCTAAAAGTGGTAAAAGTTAACATTTATTCAATGCTTATACATTGTTGTACTTGCTGTGTTATGAACTTGAAAAACCTTTTTAGCGGGCTTTAGTGTCTTGTAGGTATAAAATACACCATTCCGTATTAGAAGAAAAGAATACACCATACCGTATCAGATAAATTAAAATTGTCTTGTTAAAAACTAAACTGGACATCTTGCCTTGCAGCCAACCTTGAAACCTTGTAGATAAGCTTAACTTGGACATAAATCGGCTTCTCAAAAAAGTAGTAGATACTGTAACGTGACGTACAACTGAACTAATAGTAAATATGTACATATTAAAGTACGATATTGTATTTTCTTTACCTTGTAGTATCTCAATTTATCAAACATTTTTCTTGTAGTTAGGGTAATAATTGTTCATGTCGTTACTAATATTACTACAAAATACTTACCGCTCACATATTCCAGTTTAACGTTGTATAAAGAGTAATACGCATATGTATAAATTGTAGGTATGTTATTTACTTTTAGTTAGTATTCTGTTAAGTGGACTAAGCGTTTAAATGTTTTAAACGGATAGACCCAGCAAGATATAAGGTGTGCAGATGTAATACGTGCGACCCTTTCAGGCGATATCGGGTAAAAGAAGAAGAAAGGATGAGGGTAAAAGAGCATGCAGTTTTGAGGGCGCAAAGACTGTTGCAAGACAGTCGCGAGCTGTATCGCGACAGTAACGCCACAAACGTGTGTTACATTCAAGTATTCGACCTGCGACTATGTCGGGTTCTCGCCCTGCTGTATCAGTACAAAAAATCGTTGTAGGCGACCTCCGTAATGTTCATCTTATAATATAATATGATCGTGCGTCTATATATTTTATCGATTACGCTTATACCATATGTTATGTTATTGGGCAGTATTTCCCAGTAGCACTAAGAGATTTCCTCTTTCCTGTCAGACCAAAATACCATGCATACTGTATCAGACGAAAATCAACAGCGTTTATGTTGAATTTTAAAACAAAGTACATACAGAGGTACTTTGAACGCAGCGCTCTACCTATTTGGACGAAGCTCTAGATTCTGTTTAATTTACTGTTACTGCAGTTCTCTTTGGCGTTGCAGCTCAATGCTCCGCTTTCTATCTCTAATTCTTATTATGAAGCTGTCTTTCAACTTTCCATTTACTATCTAATTTGACCGTGTATCAAAACTTCGCATTATCGTCGAAATTTAATTAAAGCAAATAAAAAATCATACATTTCGTTACTTACGCTTTGACCTCTTCTCAGCGAGTATGTCAATGCTGAATAAATCGCTAATTAAACCTTGATAAAGTTGTCATTGTCATCCCTCCGACCCGGTGGGGTGACGATCTGCGAAAGGCTGCAGGCAGATGCTGGATGCGACAAGCCTAGGACAGGGCGCGATGGCGCTCATTGGGGGACGCCTATGTCCAGCAGTGGACTGAGATAGGCTGATGATGATGATGATGAAAGTTTAATAAATATATATGAAATAAATTTATAAGCCCACGTAATTATATTACGTCTAAACTATTATAAATAGTTGGATCCAACACATATATTGTACGTACAAATAAGTAATTACACTGCCTGAGACTGCAATGTATTCCAACAATGCATGTATTAGTATAGATTGCTAATGGACAATCGAGTTCAACAACGCGACATGTCGAAAGCTGAGGAACTACACTCCATAATATGCCATTATGTGTACCACTCATTATTCCTCGTCATGAATAAGAACTAACCCCTTTGTAAACGTCTAAGGCTTTTGCCACGTCGTCACACAAGTTTATTTAACATTGTCTTAATCAGAATTCTCTCAGCCAGAACGTTAGAACGCGATTAAAAAACAATTAGATTTGCAGAGTCAAATTAAACCTGTGAGAAATTGAATATTATTGTTTAATCAGTTAGAATTGGTGGATCGTATGGATGACGTATAAGAATAAAAAATGCAGGTTTATAAAGAATAGAGGCAACTTGTCCGCCTTCAATATGACATGGTAAATTGCGTTGCGACTTTCATTGGCATCAACTTCTAGCAAAATTGTTTACTTAAAATTTTTACATCGAAGTTCATTAACACGGCTTACGGTAGATAATAAATGTTAAAAGTCGTCACGTAAGGAAAAAACGGTTAGCAGCGAGGGTATTTCAAACCCAAACAAACAAACGAATAAACAAACAAACCGAAATTCAAATATTTTAACACAACCCCATAAATAATAGATCAAAACTTTTGACCTAAATAATTAGAACTATAAAAACTAGATAGTTTCTAAGTCGGAAGAAGCTGATTTCGTCCGTGTAGAATTACTTTACCGCCTTTCAACACATTATTAGATTCATAACATCCTACTTAAACTTTCAAGGTTTTAGCCAACAAACATTCTTCTCGGATTCTGCATCAACGCTAACGAGATATCCGTTACAATTAGAGGCGGACTCGTCAAAAACTTTTAATGAATGTTTCACTTTGTTGAAAATAAGGAAAAAACGAGTGAAAAAAGACTAAAAGAGATCAGTACCTACCTTCTACTATTTTGCAGTATATTAAAAGAATTTGCTTTTATTTTTATGCTACATATCAAATTACTGAAGACAATTGGTAGACCGTCGATCAAGAATAATACTTTCAAAGATTCTCTGTTGTTGCTTATAATACTTGAATACAATTCTATCCGATGAGAGGGAAAATATGCAAAACAATATTTTTACAGTTTGAACTTACAGATACACCGTAAGAAAATAGTTTATTTAAAACAATGCTTTTCGGAGACCTACAAAGACAACAATTAAGCGCTCTTATTCATTTCATGAGTGAAATAGCATTTGCGAGCTAATTACACTTAAACAACTTCGTACTCGTACAGGTGATGAACATGCTCGCGTCATATTTTCGTAATAAAATGAACGTGCGTTTGATTATTTCTCGGTAACTATGTACAAATGTCAAAAAAACTGAAAATGTATGTCCTTTACGAAATTATTATCTAACACACAAAATTATGTACACAACTAAAATATAAATACGCTAGTGAAATTCGGGGCCACAATTGGTCCCGCCCTAATCGACCCTGAAAACTATATTTGTAAGTTTTTGTATCGAAAAATATGATCTATTTAAAGGGGCTTTTTCTTTATAAAAAAACCTGTCCTATTTGTTACGTGACTACGTAACAAAAATAACATCTTCAAAACCAATTTATCAGCGTTAGATCTCGTACATACATTACCTGATTAAGAGTTGAACGATTTCCTTATTACATGTAGTTGACGAGATGTAGAAGAAGAACTAAGCGGTTTTTAGTAACGTAATGTATTCATTTCTGTCTTCCATACGATATAGATATGGATCATAATTACAATTTCTTACAAATGATTTTAATTCACAATATTTTTAATCTCTATAAGTCTCATTCAACAGATACATCGTACAACCTTTTGTTGTGTATGAACAAAAACAAAAAACTAAGCATGCAAAAGTAAGAACACAAAAATAAGAAAAAATAATAGACAAAGTTAAAAAGAACAAGCGTTTTTTAAATAATTATCACAATAATTGTTAAATATACTTTAATGCGTGCCTTAGTAAGTTCTTTAATTAAAATAATTCATTACTAAATTGTAAATAAATATGTATTTTAGTTCGCCGGTAATTATAATTTACCAGTCAATTTGTTTTGTTCTTAATTATTTTATTTTTGCGTGTTTTTTTAACAACACAAACTTAAAATAAATAGATATCTCGTTAATACAATCGACACAGTCCTTAAGAGGTACAGAAAACCATTATTTAAACACAAAACCTGAAGAAAAATTTAAGTAACATCTGGTATTCGTTTCCTGGCACGAGTTCAGATAGGGCACTCGGCGCGCTAGATGCGTGGGTCAATGACATGCAGATCGCAAATATGTGTCACTCGTCATCTGGAGCTTTGTGGCATCACGAGGAATGTGTTTCACATGGAATCAGTCTCCTGCTGATTTGGATTTCTAACACAAAGAACATATTCAACACGTCATAGATAAAAGTAGCAGAATTAGTCATCGACTTAAAATAGTTTTTTTTCTACAAATGGTTTACACCGAAAAAGAACTTCGCGTATATACGGACACGCTTCAAAGAGGTTGGGTTTCTTGGACATGAGGTCAATCTAATAAAGTAAGGAAACTTACGTACTCTAATTTATGAAACTAATTTTAATAATTTATTAATTTAATAATTTAATTTAATAATTTATAAAATCATTAGGAACTCAAAAAATAAATGTAAGGCAACCTGGCAAATCATAAAGGGCCCGAACAATTCACAGAATTTTCAAATAAAATCTATTAAATATGATGGTAAAACTTTGACTCATCCAACCGACATTTGTAATGCTTTTAATAATTATTATACTGACATCGTAAAAAATAATAAACAAACTAATAAGATACACTTAAACTCTAAGAACACTCCATTTAACAATAAAACAATTTTTCTTACCCCTACTACGCCAGTGGAAATAAATAAATACATCTCCTCACTTAAAAACACAAATAGCGTCGGATATGATGAAATATCTACAAAGTTACTTAAACTCTGCTCCAAGCATCTTTCAGTAGTATTGAGTCATTTAATAAATTTAAGCATAAGTCAGGGTATATTTCCGCAGAGACTAAAAACGACTTTAATAAAACCATTATATAAAAACGGCAATAAAACTGCATGTGAAAATTACCGACCAATAGCGTTAATACCCGTTATATCAAAAATATTTGAAAGAGTTATTCACATCCGCCTTAGTAACTTTGTCGAGAACACAAACGTATTAAAAACAGAACAGTATGGTTTTAGAAAAAAACATTCAACGAACTTGGCAATATATGACCTCATACGCAATGTAGCAGATTGCCTAAATAGTAGAACCCCTGTCCTATCTATATTTATGGACATGTCTAAAGCTTTCGATTTTGTATGTCACGAAAAACTCTTATATAAACTATACAACCAAGGCGTAAGGGGACAAGCTTATGACCTTATTAAATCATATCTTGTCAAAAGGACACAATATACCGAAATTAGTTATATGGACGAAAACAATAAATACCAACTCCAAGCTAAATCTTACACACGAAATGTAGAGTACGGAGTGCCCCAAGGCAGCATTTTAGGCCCACTTTTATTTATCCTCTATGTAAATGATCTGCCTGAAAGCACAAACCAAAAAATGGTGCTATTTGCAGATGACTCTACTTTACTAATCAAAGACAACAGTACTGAAAAATATGAACACGTAGCAAACCATGCCTTAGAAAATAATATAAATTGGCTAATACAAAATAACCTGCTAATAAACCTAAATAAAACTAAATACATGCAATTTTACTTTCACCAATCTGATGGACAGCAATTAACCATTAAAAATAATCAACATATTATTGAACAGGTCCATCAACACAAGTTCTTAGGTATAGTGCTAGATACACATTTAAGTTGGAAGCCGCATGTTCACTACCTTTGTAAAAAACTCAGCCGATTTGTTTTCGCACTAAGAAAACTTGCGCAAAGCACTTCTAGACACACTGCCATTGTTGCTTATCATGGATTTGTGATTTCTAATTTGAGATATGGTATTATACACTGGGGAAATTCAGTGGATATAAATAAAGTATTTAGAATTCAAAAGAAATGTGTACGTGCGTTAGTAGGCGTAAAACAAAGATACAGCTGTAAATCGTTATTCACTGACTTAAATCTCTTAACTCTGACATGTTTATACATACTGGAAATGTGTATCTTTATTAAAACTAATCTGCATTTGTTTAAAATAGAATATACTAAACGATTTAGGAAGACTAGAAAACACTTTTATGTACTACCGCACACATACTCTAAAACTAGTTTTTTCAGTAAAAGCGTGTATATAATGGGACCGAAAATTTTTAATCATTTACCCGATGAGATAAAAGAAATGAGATTGACATGTTTTAAAAGAAAACTAAAGGCAATGTTACTGCAAAAATGTTACTATAATGTTAATGACTATTTGACTGACGAATTGAACTAAGATAACTTAATTATAGCCGTCATTGACATCTAAATTCTGCTTATTTACAATGTTTAACATGTTAGTGATTGTTGTTTTAATATATTTGTTACCTATGCTATAATTGTTCTAAATTTATACATAATTATGTCTGACATTTTAACGTAATGTTTTTATTATTTGACAATTTAATCTATTTAATTATGCAATTTGATTTAATATGAATTCCTATTTTTAAATGTTCTTGTTAAATTTTATAATTGAGGTTGTCGAATTGCACACCTTTAATAGGTATGTCACAGAGGAAATTTAAATGTTATATTAACTGTGATATCTTTTGTGCCTGTAATAATGTAATTATAAATAAATAAATAAACGGATTATTATACATTACATTGTATTAAAAATCCATAAATAAATTAAACATCTTAAAGTCGGTAAAAACCACCGTAATAGAATCAGTCAATTAGGACGTACATACATATCATGTGTAAAGATAATAAAATAATAATGAGCTGATAAGCATGATAAAATGTTTTCGTTGGCTCCCAATAAAAATAGAAAGTGTCTCAATTGAATTGTTTTCTGCTGGACATATTCGAGTATCCATGAGGAACGCATGCCCATCTACAAAAACTCTTTAAGGTCCCAAACTCATACCGCGGACATTAATAACTGAACATGGTAATGTAACGGGCTATTCATTCATCTTTCATTCATTTCACTTTGAGGAAAAGTGTATGAACACTAACGTCGTCTTTTACAGCACGTTATTTGGATACCTGCATCAGAAGATAACGCAGCATTCGAATAGTTCAACACTGCTCCTGTCTATATCTATAGTATGGCACGATGTGGCAAAAACTAAAATGACTATATTAATATTACATTAAAATATATTTAAAAATACATACTATTTGTGCTGAAGGGCTGTAATGTTTCTGTGTGTGATTTAAACTTTAGGCGGATGAAATCGCGCCGCACAGATTGTTAAATATAAATGAAATAGTTCAACTCACAGTTGTCCTAAATACATATGACACAAAGTAGCAATGAATAAATATGGTTTATCTGTCATTTGTTTTGCAGCCAGCAGTGAGTTTGTAGCGAAACTACTGGCCGAACACTGGTCGAGTTCAACTGCTCCTGCTAGGATTATTATCCAAAGTTGGATAAATTCTCTAAATTAAAATAGTGATGTAAACCAGTGAGAAAGCAACGTGAAATAACTATTGCACAAAAGGGTATAGCCGGGTTTATATAGGAAATCTGCCTTTGCGGCTTTTTCACTCGCACTTAGGGAATTATAATGGTATTAAATGAAAGTAATTCAGGTATATTTTAAACTCTTTATCTCAAACGACACTTGAGTTTAAAAAAAAAAACAACTTTTTTTATTAATTCCCTGAAACAATAAAATTCAATCTTGAAGAATGGGACTTTTGTTCAAGTTCCCAGGAGTAAAAGAAATAAAAAACTTTTC
>DWME01004994.1:0-15527 GCA_018244795.1 Parelbella ahira ahira | reverse complement strand
TATTGGCAGAAATTGCCATTAGACATAAATTCGGCCTTAGTTACAGTATTAATGAATAGAAGATAGATAGATAGGAAACTCTTTATTGCTTACACAACAATATAATAAAATAAACTTACCATAACGCGGTAAGTATACCGTAATATGAAAGTATTACAATGTCCACAGATAATATTAATGTAAATTGTAAATAATGGGCAGCCTTATCGCACAAAAGCGATTTCTTCCAGACAATCCATTTGAAAAAATCTACAGTGAGTTTATATTAAAGACGACACAATGAAGAGTATAAATAAATATATATGAGAAATCATATGGGTGTATGTATATAAGTACGTGTATTACCTACAGATAATAAAATGTTATCACTTCATGTCATTAACTACCACGCCTGTATCATTTATTCACTTTTTTTTAATTCTATATCACAAGCAGGTCAAAGTCCTTGATTACAAAACAATATAATTTAATATCTGTTGTTTTTTACTTTATATATCAGATTATTGTATTATATAGGATTAAGCTGTTCCTTTGTAATAAGATAAATTCGCAGAAAGCAAAATCCTTATCTTATTTCAAATTTCATTGAAAATCGTCTGTCGTCTGTGGCTACAACACTTTGTAAACATATGTACTATGTTGTACGTAAAATATAGAATGACTTGAATGTTAGAAGACTCCAGAATCTTTTATGCTTTTTTTGCGAATTAAGTTTGGGTAAGTTATGCTTTTTGTACGAGTACACTTGACAGAATAAGGTCGCTCTTTAAACATTTCATTCAACGCGTGCAAACTGCAAATCGTTTTACCACTATAATATCTAATTATAAACTATATTTCCTACTTATAACATTAATTAATTATAACATAGCCAATTAATAAAATAAATAAATCAATGACGAATGTAATCAATAAAAGAATGAAAATTCTTGCAGATAAATATGTGATTAATCATTATTCTTCATTATAATTTGCCGCGATATAGTTTTAATATTGACGATAGTTTTTTAATCTGATAACGGTATATATAGTTTTTTATATGTTGTAAACTTATCGTGTCTTTATTGTAGTCATAATCTTTTATCATTCCAAAACATTGCCACGTTAAATGGCTCGTTATGAAAGATAAGAACCGTAAAAATGAACATGGCTTGCAATCGAGTCAATTGTTAACCAGTCAGTCAGTAGTAGTGTCAGTATTATGTCAGTGTATTGCAAGTCACGGAAAATCTGCAAGGTTAATTGTGATAAATTATCGTTGTAGTACTCCTGAACAGATTATAAGCGTAACAAAAACAGTTTCGCCACTCAGATTCGTAGATACCTAAATGTCTACACGTGTCAATGGATTAGTGTTTATAAAAACCAAGGTGAAATGAAATATTACTAGGTACATGTGTCATTTAATCAGCAAATTTGTCCAGTGGACTTAACCCCCGCATTGCGTAATCCAGCGTAATCTAATCAAAAAGATTAGACTACATGGAACGCGGGTATGGGTCTTATTAGGCTTATTACTACATATTTATCAATATTTATGTCTACGTATAAACTAACTACACTTTATTCGTAAACTTAATGAAACTTATCTATGTATAGATATATGAAAACACTTAGTTTATCATAACAGCGAGCCGATATTTCACGAAGGGATAAGCAGGGCAGTGTAGTTAGTACACTCCCATGATCAAGATGTAAAAATTTAAGCTGTTGACTAAATTACTTAAAGTGCACAGTACTTAAGCTTTTTCACATAATGGTGACGTAATAATTATAATACATAATTATATACAAAAATAGTTTAATAATAGATATCTACATGATTAGGTAAACTATATACCAGCTATATACCATAGGTGATAATGCGGCTTTTTTCAGAACCGTCCGGAGTTTTTGTTCATCAGCTACCGCCGCACGCAGGGAGGCCATGGTCGAGATACGATACTTATGAAAGTAATATAGGGCTGTCGTCCTTTAATTCATTTACCAGATCTGAGAAGGAAAATTCTACTTAACATGCCTCTTAATAGTTCGGAATCTGTATGTGTGTCCAATATGTGGCAATAGACTCACCACGTATTCCATTATGAGTACTTATACTACACTTATCTACCTACTCCTACGGGAAAATACAGGCGTGATGTAATATGTATTTTTTTTAATTCATCTTCATCAATCTTTGGTTGTCCACTGCTAGACATAGGCCTCCCGTAATCGGCGTCACTCTTTACGATCCTAGGCCTTCTGAATCCCCCTTTATATGTTTTAAAATTAAGATAATATTATTAGTTTTTGCTCAATGAATTTATATATCTTTTATTATTTAACATTTGAGCGGTAAAAAAAACGTACACTGAGAAAAAAAAATCCATTTTGTCAGTTCATTTCAATTCCAAATATGCATAAATTCTTTTGTTATTATTTTAAACTTTCATATTCACAAACAATATAATTTAATAAGTAGTCAATAAAAACAACAGCCAAAAGAAACAAGTTTATTTAATTTAGAAAAATTCCTTTAGTTGATTTTAAGCGGGAAAAAACCGGTCTTTGGACTTTAAATTGAATTGGCAAAGGCAATTTGATTTCAATATACCAGTGACGTCATAATTAAAAAGTTATTTTGAGGCGCCAGTCAATTAATAAAGCACAAACAATCTTATTAGGAAGTAAGTTTAAAGTCGAATATCCTTGACCTAAAAATTGTAGTCGCTCGCACTATTGTGAATCACCAATCACCAATCGAGAGAAGGTATTTGGGGGACCCAAATATGTATTTTAATTGACATCTATAAATTTTTGTTCTAGTATCGAGATCTCCGTATAGAACATCGTTTTAATATGTTATGTGACTATATTTAAAATAACCTTCAAATTTTAATTAGACATTCATAGTTTTGTAGAAACTAGATATCAAAAATAATAAAAAAATCTTGGGACATGTCCACACACGACCTTCGCACATCAAACTAAGCAGTCTATGCTATAACAACCAAACGGCTGACAAATTCTTCCGCCTATCTCTTCGAGGATTACAGGCATGATATTGTGATATGATCCCTGAAGAGGTAGTCAGAGAAGGAGAACACAGAATGATTATGGTTTCAAACTTTCTGAACCATTTTCTGAAAGATAGTGTTTTTGACATATTACATTTTAGTCGCAAATGAGCGATATATGTATATACCTACTCACTTGGATTTTTAATCGTCGTGAATAATACTTAAAATCCTCGTATCGTATATATTTGAGGAACATTAAACAGAGTTAAATAAAATGAAGTCAGCGATTTATTCTAGTTTTTTCACGATATGCTTCATATTGATTTAGCATAGAAAAATGCTTCGCCATGTCCTTTAATAAAACAAGGTAAACATTTAGATCCGCAGTGTATCCATTAATTGTACTTTGATTAAACACGCAAAATAAACCGTGATTCTTTAATAATTATAATCATTGCTACGGTCTAATTCCTCATTTAAATTGAAAAACCGTTAAGCGTTAGTGGGCTTAAATTTGTCAAATGTTATTAGACACGTTCCATTTTCCTGTTTTTAATATTTTATACATGCTGGAATTATCTTTACGTTTATGCTTTTTATAGTTCTTACTAAAAAACTGAAACATTATATAAAAAAAATAATTATGCAATATTGTTTACTTTTGACTGCCTCCACTGTCCCCGATCCCTGACTCCACGATCCCTGGGTCGGGTAATTTACGTAAATTTATAAAATATTATAAGTATTATTATTTATAAAGTATTTAAGTAAATTAAACCATTTAAATTAATCACAGTACAAACACTAGATAAGTAAGTAATAATTGTATTTATGGAAAATTAACCACAATAATTGCTAATAATAAAAAATACTACAATAAAATCTTAACCTTCCAGAACGTAATAAATGCTTTTTAGAGGACACACAAACTTCTCATCATACAAGAATATAAAATGAGATTGTTGCGTTCTGAAAAAATAAATTAACATCGCATATAGCCATGTAAGTATATAAAATATATCTAGGTTATTTTATTACATGAACGGTTATTTCAATTTTTATCTGTGGTTTCACTTGCTTCATAAATCTCAAATTCATTCATTCAATTTCAGCGGTCACGAAGACAGCACGAAGACCACAAACAATTATATCAAATTTTAAATAAACCCAAATATATTTGAAATTAGATTATAAGTTGGTATGCAAAAGTTACAATACATGTAATGCCTACTATTGTTTCATTTCAAGCATTGAGCCAGAAGATATTGCAAGGACGCATGTCCCAGATAAACAAACAGAAATACATTCTTATTTACCTTCCATTTCACTGTATAAATTACAATCATTACTGGTTATACGAGGTTCAACTAAAAATGTACCTTAAAACGTGTAAGTACCTAAAATAAATTGTCATTTAATTGGACTTTCCATAGCTATAATATTATCTCTGTAATAACATATTTATTATAATTATATATAAGATTTAAGTTGTAGATAACAATGACTTTTTCACAAGATCTGCTACTATTTTTTTTTCAGTTCCGCCTGTTTTTCGGACAGAACACACTATAATGCGGTAGTTGGTGATGACCACCAGACGCAGTCTTTAAACATAAACGAACTTTTGCTTTTTTAAACTAACATTTTCTATAAACAATCATTAAAAACTTGTGCACTACTTTTCCATCTCACGTTTATTTCTTTAAGTTACATCTTAAACACGTCCTCATAAAATATTTAAAAAAGCAAAATTATAGGTATCTGTGTTTAAAAAATATAAATAACCACTTCATAAATTATTTTTCATTCTTCACAATTCGAAATGGCAATACCGGTAGTTTTATTTTTAAACTTATCATGAAATATTATCGACCAGTACAAGCGTAAACAGTTTCACTTTCCTTTTACGTAACTCGCGCCAATTGCGAGTTACATTGTAAGCGTAGGAATCCATTGCATTTAGGGCTCCTATAAAAATGGTAGAGAGATACATATAATTTATATTACTTATCGTATGTTTTAAACTTTTTCTATGGTTACACACTACACCGGCTAATTTAATTGTTTTCTCGAGACCTGTACAATTATATAGCAGGCTTCTATAAGATACGTTCATGGCCACTGATAATAGACGTGTTAAAAATACGAAGTTTTTAATATGGGGGTTTTACAAGGTTCTCTATTGAATCCTACATCGTTCCTTATGCTTGACTATGATAGGTCGCAATTAACTGGTTTACTATGGAGTTAATAGGACCGGAGATGTATATTGTACAGTTTGAAGAGGATATATACTGTACAGTTTCGCAAACGAAGCAGCTGAAGAAATATTTTATGGTTATCCCCAATGTTTCCTTAATCCATTTTATCGTTGATTAGGTAGATAGGTAGGTAGGAGAGTCGACTTATACTCTCAAAATTTGATGGGCTGTGGTTTTAGAGTTCATAGGTATTAGCCAGTGCGGGTTGGCAAACATCGAATACGAGTAACTTAGAGAATATTATAGAACACTCTAAAGCGTACAGATTTTCTTACGATGTTTTCTTTCACAGTTAAAGTGATATTTAGACTTTAGTTCATGTATAATTTTGTAAAGATGTGTGTCGGATTTTGGCCTTACAATCCCCGAAATGGGGTCCTTATATTTAAACCATTAGGCAGTAATTACCCTCCATAATAATTGTAACAAATTTTGTTTATTTACTCTACGCTAATATATGATACTCATATTTTTCTTTAACAAAATGCCTCTCAAATTACTTTTTGTCTTTTAATCATGATCTTTGAATCTTATTGTTTATCTTATAATCTAATTCCCGCATGATAGTTTTGTAAACAATGTCCGAACTGTTTTTTTGCTTAATATCATTGTTTAATCGACAGTTACGCATTATAGTTCAAGATATAACTAGATCTACATTGTTCAAAAAAATGTTGATCGTTTAAAATTCTGACGAATAACAATGTTAATTTTGAAATAACAAAACATTTTAATGTAAGTACATAGAATTATGTAGGGACAATAAAAATTTTATGCACTTTTTATATACAGACTTTACATGAACAAAAACATAAAACTTACAAGAGCGATATGGTTGGTGAAATGCGATGATTTCGCCCACAGTCTATCCAAAAACCTTCCATTTGGCATAACAATGTCCTCCAAAGGCGATTTCATTAGGAACTCGTCATTTTTGTTCAAAAACGCACTCATCGAGAGTCTCCTCATCGATTTGAGGTCTTTGATTTGACGTAAAAGCAATTTTCGCGCCATATTTTCGCAACTTTGCGCGCGTTACATCCGAACACAGAATCAGTACTGAACGTTGTCCGAGTCGACCGGTCGCGCGTCATGAACGTACTCGGAAATGTTTCGCACTACGATAAACCTGCTAAATTTAACTGACTTGTCATACTGCCATCGTAAGAGCTATATCGAATGTTTTTATCAATAAACGCTTAATATTAGATAACATAGTATAGGTACTTTAATAATCTTAAGCCAGTTCCACCTAAGTATAATAAATTATATCAAAGCCTAAGTCATCTGTATTGATGGCTGTGTTTGACAGTGTCACAATTCTTTGATAGTTCAGCTACTGTGAACATGTACTGAAGCTTGGACTGAACGAAATAAAAGTAAATACTTAAAAATCATTGTTCGGTATACAATCTACAATGAACGAAACTCTTGCCGCCTGTTCCCTAACAATGCGGCAACTGTCTAGAGCTGCTAATTTAAACCAAATACCGCAAAGGCCGGCGACTCAAGTGATTGAACATGGGCCAATGTTCAGAACAATTCTTACGCTGAAGATTGCATTACACCGCTGAAACGAACTGCCATAAAATGGCCTACTGACATTTATCATTACACACAATAGATTTAGAACAATATAATATAAACTGTTGTTGGTGACAAAGATCGTTTTGAATTTTTCAACTGTAATAGCCCTTTTTTTAAATAGTACATAAGTGGAATAAGTCTGAGGAATTCCTAGTAACTAAATATATTTACGCACTTAGCTTTTTCTTCAGTCGTTTGGGGGGCAGTTTTTAGTAAAAATTGTTAAAAGATTAGTGCCGGAACATTACATTACGCATTGAATTTAATTATTCAATCCATAACTTTGTTGTACATAAATCTCTAAAATCAAATTAGACTAGGTAAAAGCTTGTTTTTACTTATAAAATGTAACTTCACGCTTGTAATCTCCGAAGAGGTAGGCGGAGTAGTGCAGTACACTCCCAAGTTTCACCAGTTACGTTTACGTCCTATATTATAGGTGGTGAGCCTATTTCCATACACCGGGCACAAATCCAGACTCCGAGTCATTACAAAAAATTCTAAACTAGAAAATCTAATAAGTACCCGACCCGGGATTTCAACCCAGGATCTCCCAATCGGCAGTCGCGCTTGCAACCACACGACCAACGAGGCAGTCAAGGAAGCAATCAAAGAGGCAGTTTTTACTCCTATCTTTAAATAAAAACCAATTTTTAAGACTTATATTTCAATACAAACATATCAAAATATTAAACGTTGATAACTTTCAATACACTTTTTCTTTATAATTTTGCTATAAAGACCTTTGCCACAGATAACTAAAGCTCTTGATTTTCTCATATAACACTGCTAGATTAAATATGTATGTTGCGTTCAAAATAAACCAAAAATATTCACTGTTTACTTTATAATTTAAGACACGCCGATAATGTGGTTATTGATCCTAAAAACTGTATGTACAGGCGTCACTGTTTATCATATTTCTATATAAGAAGTAGGTATACCACGAAATGCCCGTTATTCGTCAAAACCTATTTCGAAATGTCAAAATAATTATTAACGATCAGATTTGTAATATGTTGCAATTGGAAATTAAAGATTGTCTTAAAATTTTGGGGCATAGTTTAATTGCAAGGAGTCTCATGTTTGGTCAATGAAAATTTAAAATATTTCGAATTAGTTATCTAAATTCATATTGAACTGAAACATACCTTTTCAGTCTTATTTGTTCTACTGGCCGTTTTGACAATCATTTTGTAGCGTCCCCAGAATTACTTTATTTTATGATCGACTTAATGAATCATATGAATTCTCGTTTAGCGTTGGCGTTCTCGCCAACTTTGGAAAGGACTGTTCTATTTTTAACATTTTCTTACACAATTATCAACAGTTTTATTGCAACACATCACTTGTAATTAAATAATATTATTAATGTTAAAACATCTTATTGCGCTATTTTTCGGTCAAACTTATCAAGCTCATTTTACTCTAGAAGTAGATTAAAACTACGGTTGACGATGTCGCATACCTTTGGAATAGTAAAATGTATTTCTATCGTAACTGAAAATGTATAATATACAAATACACTTTTAATTAACCCTGTTATAAAATTAAAAATACTTTATGGAAAATGACATAATGAAGTATTTCATCATGCTCTCTTTACTGGATTGATAATTTGCGGTATTTAATTCTCAGTAGTATCTTGGGGTCTAGATTTCAACCCGGGTTATATATAGTAATACACTTACCTTCTATCCCATGGGATGTATAACATATGTGGTGAAACGTGCCAGAACTACTACTGCCATTACTTAACCTACCCCATCGGTGAAATACAAGCGTGTTGGTATTATTATCCTTATATTGGTAATTGGATTATAAATGAAGAAGCAACTCTTCTTTATCTGTGGCATTTTCATTCAACTTTTATTTCGTAATATTGGACTCTTTAACACGAGTCACTTCATAGAATAAGAAGAGTTAAGCTTTAATCTGCAACTCTGGCCAAATACAAATTAACAGACAATAAACGACTGGGGCTACTTAGATTGAATTTTTGAAGCATTTCCTGAAAAATCGGGGAATGTAATCTGGTACAGTCATCCGAAAAGGAACAAAAGATAAAAAATATCCATCTTACCGCGCAAATGTAACCGGGGGTAATGATTAGTGGATTATTATATATCTGTGTTTTTCTGCAGAGCGCGCTCTTTTTGTAGGCTGTTTGCAAATTCTAGATAATATACAATAGAAAGTGGATCTTTGGTCACTGAACTCGGCTTATCGAACTAACTTGCTTATTTTGTCCTCGAAGTTCGTGTCACACTATAATTAAAGTTCATATAATTGGATTAAACACAAGTAAACTAACCAATGCTATCATAAAAATGTTTGATAATTTTGTGACCGTAGAAATAAAATTCCAATAACAAAGCATACTATTAGTATTAAAGACAGTCAACTTATTTTTCTTAATTTAATTCGTTTTATATTATTATATCTTATTGTTAGTCACGGTGTTGCAATTTTCTGTTTTAATATCACATAATGAAGTTTGGTATGCAATACATAAACAATGTATAATATAATCTTAGAATCTTATCTATAGTCCTTACAATACAGTGAGTGCATTAACGTAAATTCTCGCTGTCAGATTGAGTATCATTCCTGAAAACTATAATAGTTTTCCTGATTTTTGAATAATGAGAACTGTTTCCTATTATTTTTTAAAAATAAGAACTATTTTAGAGAGTGAATCACTGTCACGAATTCAGTGCAATCGACAATAACTCATGGAAGAAGGCTTCGAGTTACTTAGTCCGAAATGCGTCACACTATTCTAAAAATATTCACGATTAATTTATATGTAGATCTACAATCACGAAGTGAAAAGGAGTAAAAATATAATAAGTACTAAAATTAAATAATTCTACTCATAATATTGGGAACTGCGCGTAGAGTTTAGTGCATTTATAAATTATCCATGCGTACTTAAATTATTTTGCGCGACCAAGGTCACGATAAGGGCCTGGACTCGGACGTTATCTTTAGAACAGTCATCACACGTCGTTTTATACATTGGGGGCAGGTGTAAAAATGCCAACATGGGGTTATTATACAATTACATTTCATTAGAATTCAGAATTTCAGCAGTAAAGTAAACTTCAGGTTTTTCACTGTAAAACAAATGTATGTAGGTATAGGAATACAAAACAGGACCTATTGTTTCGGGTGTCAAGGACAATTGTTCGTAAGTAGGTAATCTGAAATACCTAACTGATGTTCATGATATAAGTGGTTTTATTTTTGAATACGTACAAACATAATATGTGGATATTGAGACCTATTGGTTGCCTTTCTAAACGTCATCGTGACAATTAATAATAATGCATCGTGAAAGACAGATTAATTGCCGCGACGTAACTTAAATTACATAGATAAAAATTAATCTTAGACTGAATATTATTTCGACTACCTACGTAATATATACCAAAACTTATCGAACATTCGGAATGCCTAGCAACGGTGGAAGTGGCGCCGATTAGAAGAGGCCAAGGTCCAACAGCGGACATCTAGAGGCTAATGATCATGATCGAAGCATTTATGATAGATAGCCCAGAAACAATCGAATCGAAGTTTTATACGGTCCAAACTTTTTTTTTTATTTAGCAATAGGCTTTCATTTGACTGAAACCTCGCCTGATGGAAAGCAAGATGCAGCTTATTGTGCCATTCGCTAACCTTAGAGGTAGAAAAATCTTTATTACATTGCAACATCGTTAAAATAAAAATGGTGCCTCTCGAATGGCGCCAAAATATCAACAACAAAAAAAATTGGCACCTAAGCACCTTCAGATACAAACGCCGACGTCATATTTAGATGCCCACAAAAACCATACATAATAGTTTTAAATAGATTTAGGCACTGCGTTGGCGTAAATATTTTGTTACGTGATGTAAATGAGATGACGAACAAGTGTGAATTAGATTGAAACGTGATGAAAATTTTGTAATATTCTGTTCGCAAATCAGTAGAACGATCCTATGTAATTGACGCCTGTGTTTATTGTTCCTATGTATTATGAATGAGTTCGTCGTTATGAGGGCATTTGGGACAATTATCATAAAAAAGGTCTGCTGTCTTTCAGCTTCAAGGAATTTCTATTATTTTCGACTATTATATTTTATTTATGATTGAAATAAAAACAGCTTGTACATTTAATATTAATTTAATAAATGTAAATATTGTTAACATTGTCCAAAAAATAACCATTAATATTTGAATAAAAACATTCACTTAATGTAATATATGGTAATATAGGTACTTGTTAATAAAGTATAGTTCATACAGCGAGATGTAAGCTTTACCATTTGTATGAGTCAATGCTGAAAATAGAGACAGCAAATACACTGATAAATTTTAATAAAAAATATTTGCAAAAACGTTGAGCATTCTTCGACTTTTAATATGCGGGGACTGCACGAAGAGGCAAGCCCTAACACGGCGACCAAATCCTGTTCCGACTGGTTTTTTACACGCTGTTTAAAGTAGGTATTGTATCTTATCGATAGTTTTTCTACGATGTACAATGTGCAATACGAAACGTAAAGCCTACATCGCCGTGGATTATGTTGTCAGTGAAATTCTAACATTGCATAAGTCAAAAATATCAACTACACTGAAGAATAAAATAACAATGTACATTTTACGTACGAGCTCTGTCTTAAACAAATGGCGCCAACATCTAGAAAGTAGGTACCTGCTTTCTGATTGGTGGAATATATTCTTGTGATCTTACTTCGTCCAATAGCATCAAAAATGACTTGTGCACTGTTAGGAGTTCACTGACGATAAATGTGTATATATAAAACATTTTAAACTCCTGTCACCAAAAAATTCGCATTTGTAATGTATATTTGATGCTGTCATATGTGTTTTAATATGTAATTTTTTAAACCAAACACTGCAAAGTTGTTACCCATAAATGCCATACCCGTAAAGCCTACCCATAAATAAAACTGTACGACTGCCAATCGGCAGGTCCTGGGTTCAAATCGCGGGTCGGGTGCTATTGGAGGTTTCATAGCTAGAATTTCTAATAATGACTGAGTCTGGATCTGCGCCTATTCCATGGGACGTAAACGTAACTTGTGATACATGAAAGTGTAGTACAATCCTCTGCCTACCTCTTGGGGGATTACAAGTGTGATGTTACAAAAACCTCCACAATATAATATAAAATTCTGGAGGGGACACACACATTGTAAGTAAGGTAAGTAAAATTGTGTGTGCACCCTTCATAAAAAGTATATAAAACACGAATTAATTAATTACATAGTCATAAAAGCAAATTTATTATTAGTAATATTATATGGCAAATCATATTAAAAATCTTGAACACACCAATAGGATACATAAAAGGAAAAAAAGTTGATACTCAATAATTCAATTTATAAAAAAAATGGTTTGTTTTGCCTCATATCCCAATAGACTATTATTTAATTAGCCAAATTTTATAATAGAATAACAAAATTACAATACATTTTTTATAACATTATGCCATTAAAATAAATTTAGGATATACAAATTAATATAAGAATTTAGATAATATTATATGAATTACAGAATTAAAATACACTTACGACATGAAATATAGACTGCCGTAGACATAAAAATAAAATACAATAATAAAAACAAACTCAAAAGAATATATGTATATAGTGATGTTATTGGAAGCATCACATCAGGTCTGTAAGGGTAGATATATTTGGCACTTGCTGCTCTTTGTCTAATTTGTGAAAGACCTGGGGTGATGATAATATAATAGTAATTGTAGCACTTCTTTTTTTTATTACAGCACATACAAATCAACTTAGATTGCAAATATGTCCAAACACTATCATAGAAAATAACAACAATTTCTGTCTCTCAACTTACTTTACGACCCTGTGTAAGTTATACATGTAGTTTGACACTCGTATTTGTGTTAAAATATTGGATTACTTGATTGTCTCCACAAATATTTTCACTTAATAAGAACCTCTGAGTTTACAATATGTAACAATTGTATAAAATATTAAAGCACTGAGTACCTAAATATTAAACACTTAAAATTAATTGGTCCACAACATTACAATGCAAGTTAAAACAACAACCTTATAATATGTATATTCCATATATCAAATAGGTACATGAACAATTCTACCTCCGTCAGGAATCTGATTTATTATTAATCGTTAGAATTCTTTGCATTTCTTATGCAAATAATATGTTACATACAGTTGCATAAATACACATCTATATATACATATTGCGGTTAGAGCACGGTTATTGGATAAATTGATCTTTTATACAATGATTATATACTTTTGTTTGTGTTGTTTGTGATGATTCATAATTTTTGCAATGATTTACACACTTTCAGGCTTGTCTGTTTGTTAACATATCACTAAGTATATACATACTTAAGAGGTCTTTAAACGAATCAAAGTACATTATTATACATAATATATTTGTGAAAATGAGTAAAATAATGATATTCTACTATATTGGAACTAATATGACAGTTAGCTTTAATAATCTTTAATTAGAGAGACAATGTTTAAGCATACTTTAGGCCACATTGTGCTTAACCTGTAAGCACTAATTATGCAACGGTACATCAGAATAGTTTTTCACGAAACATGTGTATTCACCCTTACCACAAAATTCATAAAGAACATAGAAATAGTTTTGTCCCCCTACCATTAATATTCAGGTCACTTTGTTTTGCTATATACATACATAATTATATTTAGTATGAAATTTTCAACTGAAAATTATCTGTAAATGCATACTCATTGTTCTCGAAAAAAAAATGCTTAATATATTATATGAAGACATTGCAAATATTTTATCATTTTGCTTAACGTCTAGTGGACATTTAAATCTGCCTTTTTTCATTATTTATACATAAAAGTAAATGTACTATAGTGTATGAAATAGGAAAGATTGAGCAAGTTGAATATTGAGAGGAAGAGAATTCCTTAGATAACATTTTTTACTGAAATGAATCGCAGTAAGAACTTAAACGATATAAGAGGACTAGAGAGAGAGAGAGATATCCAGTATACTTAAAAAAATATTTAAGGTAAGAAACCGAACATAATGATAGAATTGAACATATAACAGAGGTACATAGATCAATCTAATGCACATATTTTGGTAACAAGAAATTAGTTGAATACAAAGTTATACAAAAGTAGCAAATTTCAACGCAAGACAAGCCAATCAAAATAGCCCAAAAGTAAAATTTGACCTGCTGCAATTTGAGTAAGAATGAAAATAAGGTTTTTTTAGTCTACAGAATTATGACAGTAAATAGTGACAGGAACAGTTCTGGTGAGTTCCAAGACAAAGAATAATCTAACACTACCCCGTAATATCACGCCTGTAATCCCCGAAGGGGTAGGCAGAGGACACAGGAGTACACTCCCAAGTTTTACTAGTTACGAAAGTTAGACATGCACTCAGGTCGTTGAATCGAAATACACTGATATAATAAGTACCTAAGAACCTCAACGACCTTACAATTCGATAAGAACAACTCTATATAACAGAAGATAATAACAGGATGTTTTATTACTTGAGCAAATTAACTTTTTAATGACCTCAGTCGGGTTTATCCGGAAAATATTATCATTCCCACTTCAGCCGGGTTTTGATATTCGTGAATTTTTTTCCTTCATTTGATTATTTTATTAAATATAATACATATACAAAATTAGTTGAATGATTGTGTACTTATATAATCATATGAAATACATTAATTCATATTAGTAATAACGGGACCTGTGCAAAGTATTATAAACACAAAGAAAGCATAAAAATACATAGACATTTATAAGTACCGAGTTCATCGCCATAACATTAATATTGTGTATATGTGGGGACTACATTCCTCTGCAACCCTTTCGAGAATTATAGATATGATGTTACATTATACGTTGGTTATACATTATATGTAAGAATGTGTAATTATTTAATATCGATAAAGTACAAGCAAATAACAAACATATGTACGTGCAATAATAAATGATAAATCCAATCTGTAGACGATATATTGTGAAGTGGTTTTTTCAGTACATCAACAGTCTTTATCGTCTAAAGTCCACAGCTTCGAGGTTCCAGAACGTTTGGTGTTATTCGTGAGTAATTTAACTTTATCAAGATTAACGTTGAACAATGTTAATCAGAAACATTGGTTCTCTTTCAAATGCTTATATATTATTTATTTTGTAATTGTATTGCACATCCCTGTTTATGAAAGGTGTCAATTTCCGAGGTGACTCTCGGGAGAGCGGCGAGTTGGGAAAACAAAACGTTTAAGGGTTAAACGTCATATGATAACACGAGGATGAACTGAGATATAAAAGCTTTGGCGGATTGTACCCCGCTCGAGAAGTCAACTAGCTGTACAATAAGCACTACCTATTGATCGTCGTTAGCTGAATCTTGTATGTATTTGTGTGTGTGTGTGTGTGTGTTTCTAATATATAAAATGAAATGAAGTTTATAATGAAAAAATTGTATTATTCAATCACTTGCAGGTACAAAATCTACGATGCTTTTGAAATTCATGACGGTAATTGTCATCGTGCTGCTCGCGGCGAGCATTCAGCGGGTGGCAGCATGTGAAGCGCTGTTGGGAGGCGTGAGTTCATTCATACATGTTTATTTTGTCATCGGCCCATG
>DWME01004993.1:0-15529 GCA_018244795.1 Parelbella ahira ahira | reverse complement strand
ATGATACGCTCTTTTTTTCATGATAGGGCGAATCCCGAGATATACAATCTTTCAATACAAGACGCTATTAAGATCTGTATAGCAAAAGACTCGCCACCTATTACAGAAACGTGGAAGTGTACTCTGCCTACCTCTTCGAGAATTACAGACGTGACGTTACTTAGTTACGCTGTATATATAGAGGAAATATCCGGTTCATTAATCACGTTAATTAATTAAAATCATAATTAAAGCAAATTCTATTTCAATATTAATTAGTCCTAATAATAAATTAATAGTAAGAACCTACAAGTTTAGTAAGAAATCATAATATTTTATATACATATTCAGCCTATCTCAGTTCAATGCTGGACATAGGAATACTTTGAGGGGTTTATGTCCATAAGCAAAGCATAGCTTTTTGCACCGCCTACATTGTTACCACTCGGTGGCCGAGGCGTTTAGCCGTGTCTGGGCACGCTAAGCCTGACTAGCGATATTTATGAAATAGACACAAAATATAAAAAAATAAATAAATATGTACGAATTCCACTTTTACATGCCGTTTTACACTATGTTGGCAGAACAGTCTGTCATCAGTCAGTCTATCTACTGGCAATGAAGATTACGACAACCGGTTGTGAAATTTCTAATGATCTGAACAATCGAAGGGCTGCACTAATTGGCGAGGTGCATCTAATTGTGCCGGATTCCCACGATGTTGAAACCTTTACGAACCGAACCGTTAGCGGTTTCATTAGTGAAATCGTGCGAATGGCAGCTCTACCCGGAATACTATCGAGGATGGACGTTGTTGCTAATATGTCCATAGAAAAATTCACGTAGAAACACGCCTGTAACTCCCGAAAGGGTAAGCAGAGGAGTGTGGTACACTCTTACGTTTCACCACTTACGTTTACGTGTCACGGAATAGGTGATGAACCTGTTGCCGTTCACCGGGCATAGATAGACTCCGAGTCAGAGCTAGATATTCTAAAGTAGAAAAATGTAATAGTACTCGATCCAGGATTTGAACCCAGGACCCTTCCGATCGGGGGGATCGGCAGTCGTGCTTGCAATCACTTGACTAACGAGGCGGTTCGGGGCGAGGCGAGGAAATTCACGGATTAAAATATATCCAATATATATATATATATGTATATAATAGCTAAAGGCTCACGGCTGACAGTCTATGTAAGAGGGCTGAAAGAAACAAAATGAGGAGAACCGAAGACCCGAGTCAGTGGAGCGTCTTCGGAGCGATCTGTTTAAATCTAATACTGAGATCCACCTTACAATGAGATAGGAATTAAATAGGCGCGTATTGTTTTAAAAAAAAACACGTATATTCTGGGCTGAATACTATGCGTAATAACACTTCAAAAAGCACCTCCTACACGGACTTAGCAATTGTTCAATGTTGAAACAAAATAATAATGTGTATTTATAGAGCACTCTCGTAAATGCTGAAAGGTTTAAATGTCTGTGCGCAATAAAACGGATATTGGCGCTTGCATCGCGTATGGAAAATGGAGCGAATGCGCCGGCGCCGGCGGTCGATACCTCCAGCTGCCGCGTTCCCTACACCAGTACACTCGCTGCCTTACTAAATATATCTACATTTATGATCAGCGATGTTTATATATTTTAATTTAATAACACCTAAAACCATTGAGCTTATGAAAAATACATGAATTAACAATCCGTTAAGTAAAATAAACAGTTAACAATCCGTTAAGTTACCAAAAATTATTCAATATTAATTCTTTTTGAAATATTTGAAATTTATACGTAATACTTTTATAATAACTTATAATATAATTATGTATGTCATTCCAAAAAATATTTAAATATTTTTTTATATTTGCACTTTTTTATGTTATTTATTTATTTGGGAAACAAACAATACTTATAAACATAATAATAGTGCAAACATACAGTATTTAGATCAGTAAAATTTCCACGCAAAAGTGATACATAAATAAATCGAAGTGTTGTAGATTTAGAATTAATTAAAACATTGACAAATTTCTAGATATTTGCCTATATTCTAATATATTTTACAGTCTGCATTATGGCCCTTATGTTACATACATTAACCAAAACTAAGTGACGTTATTTCGATAAAAGTAACACTTTTTACAGCGGTGAGTTTCAGTGAGTAACTTGATAATGGACACCTATCGGAAAATCTGTACGATCACATTATATTATGTTCATTTAATAAATATTTAAAATTTACTAATAAGTATATAACTGTGCATAAAATTTTATCATAGTCGTACTGTGGAAAACTGCCAGATGCTTAATTTATGTGGAGAGACTTTTCCAACAGAGCGTGCAGTGCGGAAAATTTTACTTTCAACGGATGCATGTACATATAACTATGTTTTTACGAAAATAGAACTAAATAGAATAAAACAAAATACTGTTTAACAATCATTACCATTTTAAGGGGATGAGAATTTAAGAAGATTAATAATAGCTGAGTCGCTGAGATGCAGTAGGTTGCACCTGTCAAGAATTTTTTGAACAATATAAGTGCGGTAGTACAAATAAAATTTCGACTTTAATAAAATTGTAAGAAGATAACGGATTCTGTCAGGATCATAGCTAGACCAATTTTTATCTCTGCCTAAACTTATGGAACACAGGCGAAACAATATAGGAGTCAGTCAGTAAACGATATACTCGTAGTTCCACTCATCCAACTGTCTTTTAGAGGTCCATTCCGGTGCAAGAAAGTTTTAATGGAAAAAAAAGGCAAGAATCAAAAGAGGTTTGCAAGGACTACTTAAAACTTAATATTTGCATGCCATTTGAAAAACAAGCGTTGCAGTATACAGAGTGAATATATAGAGTGAGTCTAACAGTACTAGCGCTAGTAACTAAGTGATTAGCGCATATAAAACGAGGCAGCAACAACATTAGCGCGCGCGGAATCAATAACACGAATATTGTTGCAAGGTGCACAGAATTGCACTTTCATCCGAACGACTTCATACACCGCTATTATTGGGCGCGTTGCTAGCTTCCTGCAGCGCTCGCATCTGCCAAATGCACTCTTATTGTATAAATATTGAGTGTGCGATTACCCCGTTAACATGCAACGGGCTGCAGTGTGTTCAAATCCTGCAATAATTTGAATAACATTCGCAGTTTGAGGCGTGTGTTAGTAATTTATTCAGCAGTCTCGATACTAAAGCGGGTTAGAGATAAATAGAAACATAATTATAAACGTAAGATTTTGTCATATACAGGAGCCGCGTGAGGATTCAGGAGTGGACAAGTTTTAATAATTTTGTTTAGTTTTAAATTTCGAAACTTGAATTCTACATATATTGAAATAAAATAGCTGTTTGCTTCAAATGATAACAAAAATTCGATATTACAATTCGGTTTTGTTAGAATATACATACGGCTACATTTTGAAGTTTTTTTCAACTTGCATGATATTTACTATTAAATGTTTCGTGAGTATTTAAATATACACATGATTATAAATTTACCGGCTTAACTTACGTACGTTTTTCGGGACGGCTTGACTAATTTCGCCGTTTGCAGTGATATGAGATCGTGGCAGAGACTGATATTGCATGCATAGCATTAATTTTTTAAATCTGGTTTTATACAATTTTTAATTATTTTTTTTATATTCTTGAAACGTAAAAGTTATACCCATCCTTTTACCACAGCCGACGGGGGTACAGATTAAAAATATTGATGGCCGAATGTTTTTAAATTGGTACCGTGAAACAAGAAAACGGCATGTTTATACGCGTTGCAAACAATTCATTTTTAACGCAACAAACAGACTGACGAAAAATCAATACGGCACCATGTTGTTTAAATAAATACTGTCGATCAACGGAAAATACTTGTATCTTAAAACGATATATTCAGTCTGGTTAGCTTTTCGAGCAAGTTCAAGCTGTGTTTATTTTTTATTTATCAATTACTTAATACATTTTTATTACTTTACTATTTATTATATGTGTATTGAGCATTTTACCAATACTCACATATCTTGAAGAAGTAGGTCAGATATTGGCTAACGGGGGTCAGATATTGGCTCTCTGTCTGTCTGGTAAGGAACCTAGGGTGACGATATAATAAAAGAAAGTATTTACATATTTATCTATACACTTGATATTACTTAGGGATAACGCTCATTAGGCGAATACAACTCGCAAGCTCGATGTCAAGTGATCAAGTTTAATATTCGTATTTACACACTATATAATACGAATAATAATAAACGTATCATCACGCCCGTAATCTCAAAAGAGGTAGACTGAGGAGTGTGGTACACACCTACATTTCTCCAGTTATGTTTAAGTCCCATGGAATAGGTAGTGAGCCTATTGCCATACACCGGACATGGATCCAGACACCGAGTCACTGCTACAAATTCTAAATTAGAAAAATCCAATAGTACCCGACATGGGATTTGAATTCAGGTCCTCCCGATCGGCGGTCCCGCTAGCAACCACTCGACCAACGCAGCAATCTACTAATAATTTCTTGGGATATTTCCACACACTGCCATCAGATCCCAAAGCAAGTTTCAAGACAACTCGTAGTATACGACTTCAACCAGACATCTGATTAACTACATATAAATATGTATATAACTATATAAATGCTTCATATCTAGATACAAAACAAATACTTGTGCCCGTCACACAAATATTGATTCTGGACAAAAATCGAACCCACCACCCTCGGCGTAGAAGTCCGGCCCACTAACCAGTGAACCAACGGGCCAGTCACATTTCTTATGGCTTTCACGTTGGCTAAATGTACATTTTGCTGCTACCAGGTATGAAACTATAGACCTGATTCATCGTATCACGACTATACATATTACGACAGTGTTATAACATTACATCAAAGTGTAGCACATTCTGATATTAATCGGCGCCCTATCAGATGTCCATTGTTCTCTGAAGCCAATTTGCCGGGAGCGCGCGCACTGCGCCCGAGGGACCAAGGTTCTAATCCCGGTTAGTGCTGGATGTAACTGATGATTAATAATGCCAAGCGGTGCGACTTCCTTTATAAATTAAGTGGCGCGTTTAGAGTTTTAGATTGGGGATTGTTAAGAAGTTGTCTTTTGTTATGCCTGAAAATTTTAAACAAATTGTAAAGATTAAATTGTTTGCTAAATCGGGGAAATGGATAACGATGTATTTCCCCGAGAAAGCAGGCACAGCTGCCAGTGTAGAATTTTTTATTTTTCACTAGTTACCGTACATATTATGTCCCATGTAATAGACTAGAAATCCTTATTGATTTAAATCCTTAAAGATTTATAGGAGCAAAGGCTCCAGAGGTAGGCAGGAAGTAAGTCTATTGAGGTCGACAGAGACTACTAGGTAGCCAACCTCTATGGAAAATAGTCGTGATAAAATGTTTAAGCAAATAAATTAAGATGAATGTATTGCTCTACAATACTGAATCATTTACGGTTGAATCTACATACATTTTTATAACGCATGAGAAACTCGAGCGTTTCAAAACAAAACACCGAGCGTAAGAGACACGTAACAGAGTTAAGCTTAAAATCTGGAGCGAGTATATGATTGTTAACATACTTTCAGATTCTGTGTCTCGTCCTATAAAGTGTAGAGGACTTTTAAACTTAACTTCAATGCAACAAAGGTACACCTGTAGTACAGAGAAAATTTTAAAACTTATTTTTTTTAAATTATGTACTATGAAATCCCATCGCCTGCTGTCTATGAGTTTGAAAAAAGAATCATTTTGAGTATTACTAGCAATAGGTCTACCCCGTACAGTGAATTTTGACGTTATGTCTGTGTTTGGCGAACTCATACGACCTAGCTCTCTTCAAGACAAGGATCAATAGACATTTTCTAAACACGCATATACATTAGCATCTGAATTTTCGATGGGGTGGAATCGCAGTAAAGGCTAACCTGCTCTATATTGCATTAAAATAACAATTGGTGTACATTGTGTTACGGGTAGCCTCTGCTTGTAGAAAGGAAAGGGTGATTCGTACGGGCGATTGCATTCCCAAATGCAATTCAGAAAACTTTTGCGACGATCAAACTTTCCATGAGGGCCTATGACCTCGTATCATTCAGCTTAGTGTATAAAATGAATATAACATCCTTAGATGTACAGATTTCCAAAAATAGCTAATTAAAAGGAATTAGCAAGTGCGGTTCTTGTGCCCACTTGAACACGATCCTCGCCGCCCAAAGGGCCACCGCCCAAACAGAACCTCAGCGATAGCGTCATTATCAATTCTCTTTAAATTGTTAATTTTTCTTTATAAAAGAAAGTATAGTTTACTTTCACATTGAATATTTAATATCACAACCTCATCTATGTGGAACATCGGTCACACTATTGTTCGAACATCATACGTCATATATATTTTTAAAATTTAGTCTCCCCTGAAAACTGCTATAATCCGTTAATTATTATTTAAGAAACAGTGACACAATCAACAAATTCAACAAATTAGTGATATATTCAATCTCAACATGGTGTTATAGCAATATAGCAATATATTTAAACTCAACATAACGATATATTCATTCCTGACACAGCGTGATATTCAGACTCGATGTAGCTTTATACTCAGACGCGTAATCGCGGTGTATTCAAGCTCAATATAGCGATGTGTTCAGGCTCCATGTAGCGAAGTGTTCAAGCTCAATGTAGCACTCAAGCTTGATGTAGCTAAATCTTCAGGCTTGAAATAGCTTAAGGAAAAAGTCTGCCAAGACTGTAGCAGGTGGAAATACAAAATCTCTGTCTGCTCTTATGAAAAATAGGCGTGACAATTTCCTTTGCTATGCTTTTAAGGATTACAGGCGAGATGTGCCTTTTTTCAAATCATTTAATTTGAGCAACTTTAAATGTACCTAAGTATTGATTTTTTCCTATCAGAACAAAAATACGAAGAGATGTACTTACATATATTTGTGTGTTTGTGTGTACACAGACACACGTGTGTATGTACGTGCGAATTAGCTGCGCAAACGGGGCGCAGCTCTTGCTAATTGCAGCACAGTTTCTGATTCAACGAACGAATTCGGATTTTAATTGCGTAGAGCCAACTGCTTTATTACATTCTTCAATTCTCATTTTTTAATACGTAGCCCCAAATATTTCGTTTGCTGTACGGATATATTTAATTACCAATATAATCATCAACTTCTTTAATATATCTGGTAGAGTCTATAGGGTTTGATAGAGGTAATAGGGTTAATAAAATGTTAGATTGTCTCTTATACTCGTATATTAAATATATATTGTAATACTATATGTACATCCGTGGGTATTACGGGTTCCTTAGGAGACATAGGCAATGCTGTGGTTTCCTCTTTTCGTAGCTGATGATAGTGAATCGTGGAAGCAGCTCATTCTCTGCTCTAGCAAAGCTTTCCAGCACGGGCACGACCGTCAGAGATGGTGACAACGACATAGAACATATATCTAGGAACTACTGGTTATATGTATATGAGAAAAGCTGTCAGAAAACAAAGCCTAGTAATCTGCGGTATGAACTTTTAAAAACTATAGTTAATAATATTAAATAAAAATCAGGATTCTGACTGGAAATAATGCCTTACTATTTCTTATAATAAAACATTAGTTAGCACAAAAGTGCTAATTTACGCAAATATAATATTGAACGCTTTGACGATTCGCTACAACAATATAGCCGCGCTGAGTGAAACTAAAAACAAGGGTATGTCCATTAAAGGAGTTAATAAAACGAAATTGGGTCGACTGGTGGCGACCGTCCGTCGAATGCTAAGCAGTCGATATTAAGCGGATAGAGCTCAAGCTCCGTTTGCTACGTTTTATACTCGTACACGTCTTATGGTAGCGCGGGGAGAGCTTCCCTTGCTGCGATTTTGCGTTTCTTCACAGACTTTTAACCAGACTAAAATACGGCCCTAACTCTTCTCATTATTCAAGGAGGCTCGAGTCTAATAATAATGCTTCGGCGATAACAAAATAAAGACATCCATTATATACGAAGATTCTAGAAACTAATACGAGTATGACGATTGTTGTCATATAACACGTAGGCGCATTTAGTTGTATAAAAAAGTCACCTACATGAATATACTTTAAGGTAATTAATAAAGGTAAGGAATAATAAACAATGACTATTTTCACCGTAGAAACTATTGTATGTCTAAAAACCAACAAACTCAAGTTCAAAAACACTCAAACCAACGTACCCTACAGCGATCGTAAAATAAACTAATTGAGTATCGGCCAATGTGTTCTTCGCATAAATAAGGTAAGGTGGGAGGTTACAGGAGTTTTATGTATTTCTAACAGCGCAGCTTAGTATAATGATCGATCTTCTATTCATGTATGTATATACGAGTTTATTTCAATAATTTGAAATAAATATGGATATAATATCTTGGAACAATATCCTTGCACTCCGCTTCCATATTCAGCAGAATCTGTGCTGTAGAGACCTTTCAATAGATAAACTACTCTAATTAATTTCTAAACATAATTTTAAACTCAGTCGCAGCAATCAGGTTCATTAAATGGGATAACTAAGACAGCTAATGATAAAAGGATCACGGTTTTTATAACGGTTGGAATGAGATGATTTATATTAACAATGAATGTTTTGTGAACGTGCACTTTAAATTTGCAATTTAAATTTAAACGTAATACCACGCTTATAATCCCCGAAGGGGTAGGCAGAGGAGTGTTAGTACATTTCCAACCAAATTTTCAATATTTTGCAATTTTCCATTTTCCGTTTCAGCAGTTACGCTTTACGTCCCATGGAATAGATGGTGAGTCTATTGCCAATCACCGGGCATAGATCCAGATTCCAAGTCACTAATAGAAATTTCTACTAGAAAAGCAAAGTTATAAAATTCAATAACACCCGAGCCGGGATTCAAACCCAGGGCCTTTAGATTAGCATTCGGGTTTGCAACTACTCGTCTAGACTTATTTTTTGTTGTAGTGAAGAAATTTGAATGTGATTTTATTATTGTCTAGAAAACTTATTGTGAAAAAATCGTGTTGCTGCAAATGTGGCTTAATTCAGCAAAATGTTCAGGATATTAGCATGTTGTGACAATTTGCATAGAGTCGCGCCTTCCTGTGCGCCCCCAAATAAGAACAATGGTACCCAAATTCAACTAGCGAACTTTATGTTTCCAGTTAATATTCTCAACGTCGCATTAAAAGATTCTGTGCTCTCTTTCTTGTGCTTTCTTAAGTTTTTCAGCTAGTAACGTAATAATCGGCTATCGGTGCGGGCACTTTTGAATTTTTATTGAGATAGTCAACAAATTTAATAATTAAAACATAGACAAGTAGACTTTTTATCCTCAATACTGTACAGCGAAAGTAAGTTTGTAATTCTTGTTCGTAAAGCGTCTGTGGCTGTAGCGGTGAACGAGTAGTGATAAAATCTAATAAGTGGACAATCTGAGCTCTGTTGGTATGATATAGGCATTTTTCTACCTAATACGTCTACGGTTTACTAATAAAAACTATGTTCTATTACTTTTACATAGACCCAAGAAATAGAACGAATGATGGCTAAAACAGTGTGATGATTATTTTCAATAATATTTTGAATCTTTAATTAACAATTTTATTAAAGTGCTATTTATATTACTATTTTTTTACGGGATCAGACCCTCCCACTCAGATTTTTCTGCCATCGCCATGCCATTCTTTTCGTAAATGACTTTGATATGAAGTATTTAAGTTTAACGAAATTATTCTTAGTTTTAATTATTAGGATTGAAGGTTTTTTAAAAGATTGTTACTAGTAACGAACGTACACATTTTCATAATGTATATGCCCACTGATTATTATATATGTTTTATAAAGATAATTTGTTCTACTTTTGAGCGCAAATATTCAATATGTTTTAGTTGAAGTAAATTGAAAAAACATACAACCGTGACAGGCGTTACTATTTTATATATAGTGACATGCATTACAGTTGCGTTGCACAATAAGTTACAGGTGAAAAATCATCAAATAGACATCTAAGGAGATAAATATTGACAGTGAATTACTGGACGGTTGTCAACAAAACTGAATGGTTAATTTTACACCACACATTCATAACTGGCTTAATTTGTTTACTGTAGCAACAAAAATTTTCCTGTTTATTACTTCTAACAACAGAAGTTTTGTTGTGGGTTCACTGTAACAACAGACAATCACAACGGAACAGATAAGCAATGGAAATACGTATGTATGTAAACCAAAATTACACCTAACGAAATATTTTCATTACCTTCCAGAAAATTCTGGAATCCGTTTTGATTAACGACCCAGATTAACATGAGTTTAACGGATCATTAAAGCTAGCACAGATAATAAAAATTGTGAAACGGGTCGCGTTGTAAACACAAATCTAATATTGGGCCTTTGTTTTAGTTAGCCGTGTATGCGTTAACGGACGGTGTTGCCACATACATACACTCGCGCGCCTTTTTCAGATGGTAACACTGACATTAATAACAGCACCTATTTTAAATTTGGAACTTGTAATGCACATTGAAAGGTTAAATTTGTTTTTATATTTTGAAAAAAGAATTACTTTTAATAAGTTCGGTTTATTTTTCTAAAAAGAAATATAACAAGGATATAATTTATAATTGTTGGAGGAATTTAAATTCTGCTTGCAGATTATAAGCGACCTGTTAAGTTAATCAACGCTTGACTTGGTCAGCAATAAAAATGATCGCTAGTAGCATGTGGTAGTAGGTACCATGACCGTTTCTTTGCTTCGTAGGCCTTTAAAGCCTCCGACGAAGCTTAACGATTGTCACCCAACGGGAACCGTGCAATAATCCAGGCTATACAAGATTATAACTAGTACTCACCTGAAAAAATAGGCAAAAGCACACCCATTGGTAGTACTTGTAAATCTTTCGGTCGGACATGTCTTCTTTCCCTTTCTCGCGGCTGTTCCCGATGCCGGGGTACGGCACCTCCACGCCCACCTTCTTGTTGAAGAAGCTCTTTAGAGTGTAGGTGGAGTGTATCCAGCAGTACGTATTCAAAACGTCCTCTGGAATGTCCTTGGTGTGGATGCAGTCTATCGGGTTCCCAACGTACTGTCTCGTGGTAACGATCAAACTGAACGACATCAACAGTATGACCGTAATCGAGTAATGTAATCTGAACACCGGTGAATCGATTTGTATATAGTTCACCTTTATGAGATTCTTTAAACCGCGGAAAACGTCTAACATCTTAAACGTTTCGATCCCGGCGCACACACTTTTTGTCCCATTACATTCCCTAACATTATTTCCGACGTAACCCTATTATTGTATCGGAGCACCAGAGTTTCAGTTTCAATGTTTAATTAACGTTTATATTTCGTTGTTCGTAAGGCACTTTTTTGTTTGGCAGTGTTCACAGCGCTGTCATGGTCACAGGGCCCGCTGGTGTACTTTTTTTGGTATCTTTATGAACTTGAGAAACGATACCATTGTGTCATATTTTCTACGTTTCATAATTTTTGTTTGTCGACGCGGTCCATGCTATTCTCAACTGGTCGGATGGTACTGAGTCATCGAGCGTCGGAACGGATTATAATGATGAGTAACTGCAAGATAGCGATATAAATGAGGATATTGTGGGAATAATTACGTAAAGTAGATTATGAGGCCGGTGTAATTTATGGTTTAGCGCGGTTCGGAGCAACTCGCGGGGCAATGTCACGAGCAGATCGTCTAGCCGTACATAATAATTTAAAAATAGTGCTAAAAAAAAGAAATTCGAATTTCAAATAACTCGAAGTTGGTTAATTCAAAATGAAACTAATAAATGGAGCATTTCAAGCAAAGTACAATATACCAGTAAATCGTGCAAAATTCTAAATCTAATTTTAAATTATAACGACATTTCAATGTCATTGTCTATTTAATTCCTATTTTATTTGTCTAACGCATATTTACATTTTTTGTCCTTCATTGAAAAAGCAAAAATAAGCTTGGATTTTGTTCTCTTTGTCATTTATTGCGATAATCACATTCGGAGAATCTGTATAGTATAAGAAAGATGTCTACAACAAAACTAACCACGGTTGTCAGTATTCATTTCCACTTAAAAAGCTGAAGACGCGTCAACATGAACTTAATACCAACAGCGCGTAACCTTGATGTCACTTTGTACGTCAATATGTCAATTTTCGTGAGCATAGACAATAGTCAATTTTCTTGTCAATAGATAACTTTGTACAAAAATCTTTTCATATATCAATCAGTATTTGTGTAAATATCTAAATTGTCTACCGGTGTATCTCATTTATGTACGTTTTTCCTGAACTCCCCACTAGTTTCGCACCTGTCCAAGGTTCCTTCTGATTGGACTCCCGTCATATATTTCATAATAAGGTAGGTACATATATGACCCGTAGGTATTACAGTACATAAATTAAAAAAATACTGAACTATGATAAAGAAGTAATTTAATAAAATGCAATGTTGTGTTAATTTTTCCTCGAACAATCTGCGAATACAGCACCCTCCATACAAATAGCGTGAAATTTCGCCAACTATCAGTTGAGCCAAAATTAAGCATTTACAAATTAGAATCGCTGAGCTAGTTCCCGTAGTTCGTAACGTAAACGTCTTTGAGATCGTTCATTTAAACTAGTTCGTTAGTAAGCTACTAAACACTTACGTAATATTTGTAATAATTATTTTTTTATGTTTTACATTTTATCGGTTTCATTTTATGGCAAATCTGTAATATCTTGGCACACCACACAAAAGAGTCACAATTTTTATTACGATAACTAAACAAGCCAAATTTTTTTTGGAGTTTTGTTTATAAACCCCACCTTGAGCGTGTGGCAAAATGTAATGTACGATATTGCATACATTCATAAAAATGGAACAACCGAATTCAAAAAGCAACCGTTTAAGGAGAGCATATATCCAACAGTGGGCTTCAAGCTGATAGTTGGATGGAAATGTCCGTGAGTAGATAACAATATCGATAAGGAAAATCTGGAATCACGGTATTTGAAAAAAATCTGTAATTTTCCCCTCGTCGCATATCATTGGCGTAAAAGCAGAATGGTGCAAAATTTCGTTCAAAATATAATTTTGGTTTTGTAACAGTTAAAATAATAAGTGCATATAATTATAGTTTTTTTATAACAGTCAAAGGAACAAATGGACGTTACGAGAACTTTTTAGAGGCGATTTAAGCTGTTAATTGCTGGTATAAACTGCTGGTAGCCCTGAGGCGCTTGCAGATTGCAAGTTATCCGAAAAATTAAGTTACGCTCGGCGCAGCACTATTTGGCTGGTACTGTTGGTGACAAACTTCAGAAGATGCTCCTTACTCTGAGGAGTGCTTTGAGGAAACTGTTACGTTTATTATTATCATAGAACTATCAGTAATCGTTAGTCTGTTGCTTCCACAATAGTTTAGGAAGCTACTAAAAAAATATACAAAAACGTAACATCTCGCTTGTAATCCCCGAACGGGAAGGCAGGGAACTGTTACTCTCCCACATTCCAAATACTATACAAAAAAATATACTATTGAATACTGCGGTTAGCTACATGAACGCAAATTTGATTCTCTTTTGAAAATCATCCCCAAAAGTTATCACAACACAAATTGGTTCCTTCTAATTTTGGATCAAAAATATACATTGATGAAGACAGATACCTATAGATTACAAACTTTTGCATAAATTATATCTATTATGCTCCTGTGCCACTCGCGTGAATTTCATAATTTGTGAAGACTTAAGTAGGTACATAGATAAAAAGCGGTTAACAAATCTTTATTTTATTCATTTTGTTTAAAAACGTAATTTGCGTAATGTTGCTTACAGACTAGTGCGAACAATGTATATTTATCTCGCTATTAAAAAAGCGGTTGCACGAGTGGAGCTGTAGCATTAGATTACATCAGAGTTAATGTCAACTGATCGGTAATTCGAGATTTTGTTTGTTGGTTAGATGTATTAAATTAACCTTGACATTAGGAAAGTTTAGGCCGCAAAACTTTCTTAAGATAAATGTTAAAAATTTATATGACATAAACATGATTAGGTGTTCTTGTGACTTTAAAGTTCTATGATACAGGAGGTTATAAACCAAATATACAATGTGAATGAAGATTAATGCAGGTTCCAAGGGAAATCATGACCTACACGTAGCTGGATCAAATAGGTCAGACACTGTCCGATGAAAGAATCAGAAGTCACGAGACCAAAAAAAAAAGAATTTGTCTATAAGGTTAGACGTATTTTGCGCTCGGTGCTCTCCACCTACCTCGTAGGAGATCTGGTGTGATGATGTAATAACGACTGTTTCTTTTTGTAAAAACTAACAATATAAAGATTAATTTTTAGATAATTTAATAATACGTATGTCATCAATTTACGTGATAATCCGCGCAGAACAAGGGCGTTACCGTCGATGTCACAATTTTAAAAAATATTTAAAAAAACGAACATAATATTTAACGTGTAAATCATGACTTTCTGGCATAAATTGCGCGTGTCATCATGAAATAAATCATAACACTAGGCCCCATATTATAGCCTACGCGAATTTTCAGAACGAAACCCACAATTCGAATGACAGTCTTATTTACTGGTAATAAGGCTGTTGAAACGCACACATAATTACATATAAATTGTTATGTATACATAATTAAGATCGTATCATTCTATTTTCAAACGTATTACCATTGCTTTGATCTGAAATTATCTTTGCACTGTTTTCGCTCGTTATATTCTCAAGAACACGTGATTGTGGTTTTAAAAAAAAATCTAGCGCTGTTTTTGTCATTCCGCTTGATTTACAGCAAGTTCAAAGATTCTTTGATGTTGATATTCCTGTATTTAATCGACAATAAATCGCCTGAATATCATGTGTATTCTGTGCCGTGTGTCAGTCTATTATTCCATCATTAATCCTCTATTTAAACTTGTCGAGGAACTTTATCAATGTTTTATATTTTAAGCATGTAGTTTGCACCAATTAATAATTTCAAATTGGTGCAAACTATTGTCTACAAACGTTTGTTGAAAATTATATGTCGTTAGAATTTTGTAATTTTTGCTAAATTATCTTTCCATCAATTTTTTTATTTAGTAAATAAAACGGGAATATTAACGTGACATCTTTTTCAAATTAATTTCAATTTTAATTTTTGTCGTCCAAGATTTAATTTTATTCGAGCAGGTCCCCAACGTCAGTTAATAAATAAGTCCGTCTCCAAAGGTTGTACGCCCTAATGAATTATCCTATTAGAAATAGTCTTTGTTCATTCGTAATGAATTAGAATAATTTTTATAAGGATTAATTATTAGTTATTTCTTATTTTGAAATTATTAATAAAAAAATAAAATTTTCTTTTACCATATAAAAATCCTACGACCAAATGATACAGGACCAACTAAGCTAATGAATTATAAACTCGAAATATTTCACTAAATAATAAATAATAATAATCGACCCATTTGTCATTCCACTGTTGGAATATGGGTCTCCTCTCATATTGAGAGGGTCA
>DWME01004992.1:0-15529 GCA_018244795.1 Parelbella ahira ahira | reverse complement strand
TGTTCATCGCTTAAAATTGTTGCAACGATCCAGAGAATTTCAATTTTACGAAAATTGTAATGGCGTTCGTTCATTCATTCAATAAGCTTTTAATACGAGAACAAGCCAACAGTCGTCATAAGCCTTTAGTGCGTTATTTTCAGCACGTGCAAAACAAAAATCGCTGTTGTTAATTCATCGTAAACACACGCCTCGTTCGAATATGTCGGCAGAGATGCTGTATTTCTGTCTAAATTTATGTTATTACACGAAAAGACTTTTAAACTGAAATCAGTTTGACAGTTCGATAAGCGGAAGTTAAACGGTTTATACGAACGCATTTTAAATTGGTCGTCGAGATTGAAGTTTGAAGTCAAAAAGTCGTTATGTAATTTGAAATAGGTTAAATTTTTTTTTTTAAATACTTTTCGCTTTAATAACAGACCGATTGAGGGTCAGATGAATACTTCCCACGCTTTTGGATAGTGTGCAATTGTGAATGTATGTATAAAATTAATTATAGCCGTGATAGCGTCTAGTAGATTTTTGGCAAGAGATACGTCAATTTTATGAGGATTACGATTGTTCACGCATGGTTTAATTTTGATTTATCACTAGTGTTCGAAAGCCATTTTATTACTTTTAATTAAGCTTTGGGAAACGTATGTTAATAGTATTTTATGTTAATGTTATGAAAAAGAATTACTTTATTTCGATTAGTTCAAATAATAAATAAGCCATAACGTCAATTGAATTTATTGTTGATTGTTTTAAACTGGTAATGACTGAAAATTACTGTGTAATTTGATTAAATGTAAGTTAAATGTCTGATTTAGAATTTGTTCATAATTGAGACTATTTATTGATGTGGACGATAATAATAACAGAACTGATCTATGAATAGATCAATCAGTGAAATGCGCTAGATCTAAGCAACTTTTACATCGTAACTATAAATGAAAGGAAAGAAAACATTGTTGTAGCCGTGTATGTTATGTTGTTGTAAATCCATATTTCTTACTGCTCTATTGCGTGTCTATGTGTAACGTGTGATGATTGCTGTAAGCACTAATAATTACGCACTTTTACAGAACACGGAACACAGCACTAAGAAATCAACTTAGCATTATTTCTAAATGAAAATGTTCCAAGTTTAAACGCGAGATATTTTTTTAAGAATTTGTATGCGCGGCTTCGTACGCGCGGGGCTTGCGACTAGCAGCGGAATTTCGTGTTCGGACAAACCTCTGGAACTTATAAATAGGTACGTCAACATACGTACGTACCACGAATAATTCGGGAGCTCTGTTCCCCACTGTTAGATTATTATCTCATGCGCATCCGTTCACGATAATATAATTAATATTAATATAGAAAAATAAGCTACTTAGATATGTGCTGCTCAGTTATGTGTATTTTATTTGTTAAAGCAAGTTAACATTGAAAATGCATTGTATCTATAGGTAAAAAAAACGTAAAATCACGCCCGTAATCCCCGATTAACGGGTAGGCAGAGAAGTGCAATAAATACACTTTCATATTTCACCAGTTACCTACGTTTAACTCCCATGGAATAGGTGGTGAGCCTATGGTTTATATAATTTTTACTTTTAACCAATAATAATAGCTGTAAAATCTTAACGAATGTTACATGCTTTCCTGTTTGAATAATTACCACTTTATAGTACCTATTTAATAAAATCCTTATAAAGTTATTCAAAAGTGAAATAATTTTCATGCGTTTATACTTTTTAAAATATATGCTTCTAAAATGCTGGACTTTTAGGTTGAACTTAATTATCACTTCATCGTTCCATTTTACATTTTTTTTAACTACAGCCACCGCAGTTCTGGTGTAGCTATCAATGTTTTAAGAGTATGAAATGAATTTATTACAGAGAAGCATCATCAATATAATATGTAAAAATGTAATATTAGGATAAATAGCGATTTATCAGATTGATCGAGACGACCGGGTGTGTTTTAAATAAAACCGTCGACGTCACTACGTCTATTTTTGAATCTTTTCCTGTCTCGCGGTGCTCATGTCGTTAACTGTGACATCGTTTTGATTTCCAAGTTGATCCCCATGCTCTGATAAATGGGAATAATACAATACAATGTACCTACTCTATTGCATAATAAAACACAAGAGAAAAAATATATTTTACCAGTATAAAAAAACGCAGTAGACGGTCATATCGCTCAAGTAGCGCTTTCTTACATCCCGCCTAATTATTTATTGTGTATTCTAACATTACGCACTCGCATTACAAGTAGAAGACGGAGATGGACTCTGAAAGTTTGAAGCAAGCAAGTACATATACATAAAAAATGATAATTCAACATAACATCACGTCAAGACGTAAATAGAGAGGAGTATGGTACCTTCAGTGCCACGATTAACCGTAAGATCGTTATTTGTATGTATGTCCCACCACGAAATAGAGGGTGACCGTCTGGTGTCATACTGTCAACCTCATTTAGAAAAATCCAACATTGGCCCACCAGGAGATCAAAACCAGGACCTTTCGACCGACAACAAAATATAGTATGATAGTTACAATAATAATATAGGCATACAATTTATATATTACTGTCAAGTACTAGGGGCGTACTTGGCATACTATGGCCTTAACGCTTCAATTTGAGAAAAGACCCGTGTTCAACAGTAGAACGTCAAATCATCGATGATAATGATTCCCTATTGGCTTGTTTCATTTTCATGCAAATTACAGTCTGATACTAGTAGTAAGTTGAGCGTATTATTATTTTCCAAAAAAATTAAGCTTTAGATAAACTTCCTCGGAACACCTATACAATAAAATACTTATCTGAAATCGTACCATTATATCTTATTAGGTACTTATCACTATGTACTTAGGTTTCTTTGTTGTCGTGGAAAATTTTACCTTCTTTTCAATTAAATGAATAATGTTACGTCACTCCTGTAAACTCCGAAGCGGTAAGCAGAGGAGTGTAGTACACTCCCACGTTTCCCCAGTTACGTTTAAGTCCCATGGAATAGGTGGTGTGCCTATTGCCATACACAATTTCAGACTTCGAGTCACTACTAGCAATTCCAAATTAGAAAAATCTAATAGCACCCGACCTGGGATTTGAACCCAGTAGGTACCTCCCGGTAGGCAGTCGCGCTTTCAACCACTCGATCAACGAGGCAGTAAATAATGTTTTATCGATTTATGAATGTCATGTTATTCCCAGTATCTTTACCGATCTGATTTATAAACACATAGCTTATTTGTTGCGCACAATTATACCCAGATATTTATAAACTATTTAACTTTCGACGCTGGGAAAAACCTATTTTGTTTGTTTTCACACGGTCTACCAATATGCTTCTAAGAATGTAAAAAAGTACATGATCATAAGATATATTTAAAAGATGTCACGAGAAATTCCTAGCATTGTTATTTTCTTCATTCTGAAGTAGATATCTTAAGTGCTAAGAATCCCTTATACCTATTCACTTAAATTCGTCAGTAAGTATACATTGTACAGGAAAATATTTTCAACACCCATAACCTTTGGCTTAACACAACTTCACCTAACAGAATATAAAATTTTCTAAGCGTATTGGTTTCGGTCCAAACTAACAACCAAATTGGTTCGTTGGTTTGTTTAAGGATGTTTCAACGATTTTGTGAAACATGTCGCTTCCCCTCGCTACTTTTAGAATAACGTACCTGTACAATAGTTACCCAGTAGTTCATTCATTAGCGTGCATGAAGTAATTTCATTATCAGTCCGTCATCGTCCACTTCTGGACATGCGCCACTGCTGGACAATTGCGCGCCACTGAGTTCGATTTTCACCTCTTCGAATGTTGTTTGTTATGAAAATTTCACAATGTCCAATCGAAACTATATATAATTTAGTTTCACAGAACATTTTTCCCCATTCGACTTTCTTTATCACATCGGCAATAGGGTATATAGTTTTGCAAAGGCTTTAAGTAATTATTCTTTAGGTATTGTTCTCGTCAACTTAGTTGCGTAACAAAGGTTGGTAATTAGTTTGGTAGGTACTACTATGCTCGGGGAATTTTCTGCATTTGATATCACAATAACAACATTATTCATAAGCTTGTAATGTTAACGATCTTGACAAGTTTTAGGTAAGGAGTGTCCGTTTTATCTGAATGCACTTTTCTTGATTAATTACATTATTGATCACATCATTTAATTATAAACAAAAGGATAACAAGGGTGTACTAAAACGGTATATTTTAAATAAAATAGTATCCTTTCTTTATTTATCTAATTTAGAATTTCTAGTAGTGTCTCACAGTCTGGATCTGTGCCCGGTGTATGACAATACGCTCACCGTCTATTCCATGGGACTTAAACGTAACTGGTGAAACGTGGGAGTGTACTACACTCCTCTGCCTGCCCCTTCAGGGATTATAGGCGTGATGTTACGTTTAGTATCCTTTAACTTACTGTCATTGGTAATATCTACCATTTAGATCCATAAATTATTGTCAGTGAGACAGACGATGTAAAAAGTAGGGAGATCTCCTGCACATTTAACTTAAAGGATTGTATTCTGTAACAATGTAACTTGTAAAGGTTTTCCAAGATCCATCACCGAATTTACCTGTGTAATGTGACTTCGCCACATTTTCATTAGTTTTGATACGCTATTGTAAATGTAGATACAGAAAACTCAGCTCACTCTGACTTCACTTTCGGGTACCATACTAGCTGTATAAACTAATTAAAAAATTTGTTAATTTTGTGTTTTAGATTATTCATCTATCATAGCTCCTACCCGAAATATATCCAACAAAAGATTCCTTTTTTAAACTTTTACTCATGCTTTCCAAAAGCTCCTGTAGTGAAAACAGTCATTTTTTCCGCTGGTTTGATTGAGTCTTTGGCAACCTTTTCCATTCACTGCTCGAATCATATTACTTTGGCAGCCATGTCATCAATTACTAATTATTCAAGTCCAATTGTGTTACTACATTATCAAAGTATTTAAATCTACGAATCGATTACATGCGCCGGACATAATCGGTGTATTACGTAGCCGTGGAAATATACTTACAATTTTATTTCTATCTATTTAATTATATAAAATTACAAATTACTTATGATTGGATAAAAAGTAAATAAAAAACCAGATAGGTACAAAGCATTTAAAAGCTGTTGTTCTGTTCCTTAGTCAAGTTCACAATGCCCGTTAAGCGACGTAGCAGGGTAATACCTAATATAATTAGACTAAAGTGATATATTTATTTATTTTATTTATTCCAAGTATAATTTAAACTATGTCTATCACAACACAATGTCCCAATTCGATAGCATAGTCAACGTCAATGATACAAATTTAAATTTCGCAAAATGAACTTGAAGAAAGTAGAAAAATGTTGAAACTTTTTTCTTGGAACATTTTTACTTTTTGTAACACGGGAATAGATAAAAGTTAATATGTACATTTATTCATACAAGTATACCTATATTTCATTTCTTAAATAATTCAATAGTAGTAATACGTAAAGCTCTGACCTCGAAACTAGGCAGGATCCCGTACCATATAAATCATAACATCTTGATATTTTTGTTAAGCCACTATAGTAATCAAGACCGTTTAATTTTTTGTTACTACGTTGTACGTTAGGATAAAAAAAATCAGAATCACTAGACGTTGCTAATAAAGTGTATCGAATTTTGATTGCAATGGACACGGGCGTGCTCTTTGTCATTATGTACATATTCAGAAAAATCTTTGACTTGAACAAGTAATTGGGGAATCGGGTATGTCCCACCATCAGCCGACTTGACTTGAAAATATATTTATGTAGATTTCATTTTGATACCGGATTTCTTTATTCAAATTAGCATAACACGCATTGCTAGTTTGGCTGTTTGGCTTTATCAAAGAGAAATCGTTTCCCCAGCCAAGGATGTTAGCGACAAATAAGAAACATATAAAACTTTCAAATACACTTGACAGAACATGGAAGATGAAAGACATAAAAATGAATTGATTATGAATTGATGAAAATAAGAATATGCATTATGTAAATCTATGGTGAATTTTGTATATCATAGTCATTAGTCGAAAATAGGATTAACAATTAGTAAATATGAATTAAATTATTCCTCTAATAGGCATTTGTATACTTTGAAATAATGTGATCTCAAAACCTTTTTCATATTTCTCGACATCAACATGGAGTATAATAAATGTAAACTTAACATCACGCCTGTAATCCCTGAAGATATATGCAATGTATGCAATACACTCTCATATTTCAGCAATTACGTTTACGTCCCACCTGGAATAGGTGGTGAGCCAATTGCCACTCACCGAGCAAAGATCCAGACTTAGAGCCATTATTACAAATTTCTACTAGAAAATCTAAGTTAGTTTAATAGTACTCGAATCGGACTCGAAACTAGGACCTCTTGATCAGCAATTGCACTTGAACTCAATCGACCAACGAGGCCGTATGAACACTCTCCATAATTGATAAAGAAACATTAGAATGATGATTTAAAAAGTTACGATGTTTACATGAACTTTGTTGTCTGAATATACAATTAACGATTAGCCCTAAAATGTAAGTACTTTAAACTTTTAAATAAGCCCATTAAAACAGTTACTCTGTAATTGCTTAATATTGCCCTTTTATCCGTTATTTTTACTTCAATTTTGAAAAGTGTACCATAATGCATAAATCTAATCTTTATTACGTCCACACATCACGTGTTCCTTTCAGATCGCTGATTGGAGAGATTGGAGAGTGTCTTACAAAATGTCTGCCCCAAGTCACGGTCTGCTTGGAAGAAGACATCTGCCCCATCGGCCTGCTCTGAGGTACAATTCGCAATTACCTATTTAGTTTCTTGTGCACAATATCATAAATTAGTTAAAGAAATATACTAAGAAATATTTTGTGAACACAGGCCGAAAACCAAAGTTATTGCTGAAAGTGCTATTCTACTTCCGCCAGTAGTTTTGTAATTAGAAAACAAAGCAAGTATTAGTAGGGCTGAATTATTAAAAACAAGATACAAAATTAGGAAATATATGTGTCTCACCATATCAACATTGAGAATATAATTAAATAATAGCGACGTCTGCTAAAAGCCAATTATGCCTATAACAAGAAAGTAGTTTATTATCTGAGGACACAAAGAATCATATTATAAATAATATCGTATCATATTATAAATAATTAGGACAACAAAATACACACTTTATTCCTATACAAAAAATTTTGATCAATGATACAGCGACAGAACCCGGAATAGAATACGTCCAAAAAGCCTTGAAAATATCAGTCAAGACAAATTATAAGCGATTTCAAATTGCAGGCAGTTTGAAACAAGAAACGCCAAGAAAAAAAGAACATCATATACATGCTAGTTTCGGAATGAGGTAAGGTAATTCCCAACGGACCCTAGAGCGTAACGTGATTAATATTACGTCATGATTAACATGTTTGTTATCAAGCGAACAGAATATCTCTGATATCTACAACCGCCAATGGACTTATCACAATACATTAACATATATAACTGACACACAACTTTTCTAGTCTTACAAGTTACTAAATCTCAGAAAACACACGCCCATTCAGTTGTTTCGAGTAGATTTACATTTGTCGAAATTCATCACTGGATATTGGTAAGTGACTGCCTTTTTTTATGTTCTATGCAATTTAAAACTTTTTGTTTTGTTTTTTAATATAATGTCGGCACTAACTGTCAGTTACGCATTCGTGTATTTATTCGCTTTTTTAAATATTATAGTGCGCAGTCATTTCCATTATTTCTGTTAAAATTTCAAATTTTAATTTCTTTATTCCCCTTATGTTATATGTTAATATTGTGGTTCATAAAATTTTATTGCATTCTTTTTAGTTTGGACCTTTAAAATATGTTTAGTTTGGACCTGCATAACGTTTGAATAAAACATCAAATATGTCTTGAGAAATGTCATAAAGAACTTGCTATCACATTTCCATTTTCTAATTACATAAATAACCTCGTTTGAGGCGTTAGTAAAGTTTAAATTCGTTTTATTTTAGTATCATCTTAATTATATAAGAATAAATAACAATAAGATGTACAATAGAAATGTAATTAATACCTACTTCGCAATCCAACAGTCATTCCAATACTTACGAGTACAGCTTCAGATTCGTTCTAGAATACTCTAAATACTATTTTTCTTTATGTTTAGTCAACTGGGTCAAATGAACAATGTAACCTAATTTCATAAGCCTTTTTACGACTTTTAAAATTTATAATACGAGTAAGATAATGCAGTAAAATTCCACTATTAAAAAGTATGTTTACAATTAGATTTGAATTGCTTGTTGCGGTCTCAATTCATTGTACTAATGAACTGCCAATTCTATATAATTATATTAACGGGGATTTTCTGTTACGAACTGTTGTGTTTATGAACCAAATAATACATAATAGGTACCTACCTACATGTTGACAATCACCGGATAGCTACCTTACATTGTCTGTTACAATATATATTTTTCATATATTTTTTATATATATTTTTCAAGAGAATCGTGTACATTTGTTATCGTACAAAGAAATTACTATTTAAAACTTTAATTAAGGAATCACCGATTCCTTTTGACAATAGCCTTCGCGTCCCTAAAAGCGCAGGCATCAGTGTAAATGACAACCGTATGGTTTCAATTAAATTTAATGAAACAGTTAATTAACTGTGATATATGAATGAACGTATACAATAAACGTATTATTAATACAATTGTAGTAAGTAGGTACTCAAAAACATTTCTAAACAATAAACGATTTAACTGTTCAATTATTTAGTCATCACTCATAAATATAATAGATTATGTGAACAGAAAAAGACGTGAGGGCGTGATACTTTAAGCATTCAATGTAGGTATGTTTATTGGATTTAATTGTAGTTTCAAGGCGATCGCAAGTGTAGTATGTGTTATATACCTGCACCTGATGATAGTTATTATATATGTATATGCATTTGTGGCGTGGACTGACGAGAATAGAGAAAGGTGTTCAGATTGGAATATTGACAGTTATTAACGACCTTAGAGCCTTCTAAGTCACTCGACGTTAACCCAAAAGTACAATCAACCAGTATTTTAACTGTATGTCTAGTTTATTCTAACTTCAAACAAAATGATGTTCAAATATCAGATGCAAATGGTATATACCGGGGTTTTTAACAAAGCAATAGTAAAAACTTGGTACAGTGTGATGTTGTGTGGCTATAAGATGGCGGCGGTTATAGTTTTGGACTTAAGTAAATATATTATAATAACAGACCGTTTCATTCCTTTCAGAATAATGCGTTCACTGGCTTTTTTCGGATTAATATGCTTACTTCCAAGCGTATTGGGGCTCCCAGTCTCGAGAAGATACGGTATGATAAGCTACATTTATTACTAAGTTTTACACACTTCAAGCTTAATAACAGTAGAATTCATAATAGTTTATATTACATTTTGGCTACATGTATTGGTAGCCTAGTGGTTCAGAATACGATTGTACGATACTGTTTACGATGTACATATATACCTACGTTTAAAAATTTAACATCACATGCTGTAACGGTGTAGGGGCATATCATGAGGAACCTTAAAATTCTCAATAATGTTCTCTTAATCGTGTGAATTCTGCTAGCACGCATTTCGCCAACATTAAAGACTTTCAGCATTTGGAGAGGAGACTCGTATCCAATAACAGAACGATAAAAGGGTTGTTGGTAAATAATCTAGGTATACGGTTGTTTTACGAAACTGAATAAACGCTTTGGCATAAAATATCATAGATACGTAAGTTAAGTTTATGAATTAAGGGAATTAAAGTTATTCCCTTAATTCGTATCTAATGTTAGTACTGAGTCTATCTGCTCATTTCAGATTATGAACTATTTCCGTTTGTCTCAAAACAAGACTGGGGAGGAAGACCAGCGACCTCATATACAGCTCTCCGTCTACCCGTTCCCTTGGTGGTCATACACCACACCTATATCCCCGGCGCTTGTTTCAATTTCGAGGACTGCTCAGCCTCTATGAGGGCAATGCAGAATGTTCACCAGCTACAGAACGGCTGGTTGGATATCGGCTACAAGTGAGTTTTATTTAACCCTACATATTACACTTCTCGTTTAAATTTTTCTTATGAAATGTAAGATAATATTATGTATTCGTATACTCGTATACGAATATTTTGGATCCGCCTCTTAGGAAATTTTGCAATTTAGCTCATTTTGATTTTACGTATAATGTAAAACAAAGTTACGACTTCCGTTTTTAAAGTTTTTTACCTGTAATAATAATAGAAATGTATGTAACATTTTAGTTTCGCGGTGAGCAGTGATGGCACGGTGTACGAAGGTCGCGGCTGGGACGTTGTCGGCGCTCACGCCGCAGGATTCAACACTGCTAGTATCGGGATCGCTCTAATTGGCAACTGGGTCGGTAAGTAATCTCTGAATTCCTTAAAAGTATACGTAGATCGCCTTCCTACTAAAGGGTCTGACGGTTCGAAGAACACAGCGGCATTCAGAAGGCCCAGCACAAGGTGAAATAGCGCCGATTAATGGAGGCTTATGTCCACCAGATGATGGACGATACATAGATATGCGTTTGATATACAATGAAGCCCATAAAATGATAATCATACGTAATTCCTTGATCATTTCGTAGATAAGAAACTTATGAAAAAGAGATTATTGCTTTAACACATATCTGTTGGTACCGTAAATAAAAGGTTTTTAATCTTTTTTCACTGCTATGCGCACACGATTCGGGTGTCAGTCTTTTGTATAATTACATACCAAAAGATTTTGTACAAATGAACACATTCCACCCAATAAGTTAGAGGACCCCATTCAATATCAAGGACTATAACCACTTTACTTCGCACAAGTATTTACATTCTTCACCTACGTAAATAATACTTGTAATATATCGACTTATAAATATGTACATGTGCTGTCGGAAAAATCTAGAAATATGATTGAATAGGTACGCAGACAACTGATTCATCAAAACCTCGAACAGGTTTCAAGATAGTTTCGTGTTTCACCTCAGTAATCGACTACTGCACTTGAAATTAATATAATGATTACGACCATTATTACTATCAATAACAAGATACGAATCGGCACACAACTTGCCGCTGGTGATCTGATTGTCGATATAATAAGATCGGTTAAAGAGAGACGGGTGGAAGGTACGTTCTAGTAAAATTATCCAAATGATAATCAAATATGATTAATCGAATAAATATAATCGAGCGGTCAGATGAAAAAAACTACTTATTTTATCAACCAGGAATTAAAATATATAAAAATATTTAGGTACCTATGCACACAAAAAAATATTATTCTGTCGTTCAATAGACGCATTTAATTAATTTGTTCTACTTGCAAACGTACGCAATTAAAATCGCATCGTATTGTAGGTGGTCGTATTTGCAATCCACCAATCACGATCATCAGCTTGTGTAACAGTTGTACAGTGCGTACCAAATAAATATACGCGAAAAAAAATTGAAAAGTTTAATTACGAATCGTTTATTATAGAATAACTACGATTTCACGATCACCTTTTGTACTGTGTTTTTTAGTCTTATTTGTTTCATACTGTAATAACACTACGTATCTAAAGATGTCCATTAGTCCCAGGATATCATACAATTAATTAAAGGAAATCGTTCTAATTAATCACCCGCTCAGTATCCTCTCAAAGCTGTATTCAAAACTTTACTTCAATCAAAACAATGTATTTTATCGAACATTCATTAAAAGTTCTTACCTTCCAGATAAACCTTATATCTACTGCATAACAATTATCTGTGTATCGCCAATTAATTGAAATAAAAGAAATAAAGATTTCGACAGATCAGATTTTGTAAAAAGACCAATAACAATATGATATAAACTTTCTTATCCAAATTTTTTTACAGATGAACTACCACCTCTAGCACAGTTGGTAACCGCCAAGAACCTCATTTTTGAAGGCATCAGACTCGGCTACATCAGCGAAAACTACGATCTGGTCGGACATCGGCAACTCGGAGCAACAGAGTGCCCAGGCGACGCGCTTTTTAGTGAGATTACTACGTGGGATAGATTCCGATCAGTTGTATAATTAACAAGACCGACTTAACTTATGGACTTATTAAAAAATGATCAGATATTTTTTTCTTGTCATTCCTCACAGATTCACTTCTAACATACATTAAGCCTAAAGTATATCTTACACTGTTGAAGGCCTAAGTGCCTAGATACTCCATTTTATTGCTTCAGTGTAGGTTGATGGTGAAATATAAAAATGAACAATGCCTAAATTAGTTTCAGGGCTGTCCAAAAGTAGATTAAAAACGAAATATAGCTGAATATCAGCAATCAATTGAAAATGCCAGGCAATCCAAAGAGTGAACTTTAAACAAAAATGTTTAATAAACAGACTGGTATTTTTAAATTAATCCAAAGAAATACTTCCCAAAAACATTTTGGCTACACGAATTTAACGTAGGTATGGACATTTTTTATTAATATCGCAGTCTATCAAACTATTGTACTTAATACAATTATGGTATTTTATATCTGCTTATAATATGTTTACTTAGTTTTTCCTCTAAAAGGCTTATATTAATTAATTACTAGGTTTTACGAAAATTACCAGTCGTAGAATCTAATGGAACCCATCTGCCATCCCTAAGTCAGTGTATGCCAGACAATGACAAAGGTTTTTTTCATTTTGTCTATGAATAGTGATACGGGGTAACGCTCCGTCGAGCATTGGGTCACATTGCTGGGTGGGGCATAGACGTCTCAGGAGTGCCCGGATATACGGCGCCGTATGCCATTGCTCCATTGCCAAGAGACTGGTTAATTATTTTAAATTACGCATTATAGCTGCAAAGACAATGGTTTATAGTTAACTGATCTTATTATTACCTTTAAAACAAAGAGATTGTAATCATAATATGATTCGAGTGTGTTCAAATGTTATATTGTTATATGTTATTATTGGATATTGTCTATAACTTAAACGTTGTCGCGTTTGAATATGGAGATACCAAGAGGAGCTGATCAAGTATTGAACTCGCTCCGTCATTTCTTCTATTTGTGACGCTAGTAATATTCTACGCCTAAAAGGGTGTGGTCGCTGGCACGTTAAAACTTGGATATTTTACCTCATTCCGTTCTAAATTAGTCAGTAGTGATCTATTTGTAAATTTTGTAGGTATTCAAATTAAAGAATGAGTTTGCGGTCAAGATATAATATTCATGGTCTGGGGGATTTTTTATTTGTATTCTTCGAAGCTTTCATTTTTAGTACAATGCCTATTAACCAATATTTAGACTGTCTGATGTAATATGTTTTGAATTTCCAACATTTATAATTAACGGGTTTTCATGTCAATGAAATATAATTCCTCTTGATAATATTTCAATTTCTAAAATGACATGTACCGACCACGTGCCAAGCCTAATGTCAAGTTATAGTAATGGTTGTATAAGGTATAGTAGGTATGTAATTTAAGTAAAAAACATTTCAGTCATAAAAATTTGGAATTGTTAGTGACGGTCAATCTGTATAAATCAAAAAGTAAACAAATCTTCTAATAGATAATGTATTTTGTAGTCAATGTCGCACATTGCCGGCGCCTATGTTCTTGCAAATTCGGGTTCCATCAAATACGGGTTAACAGACTTCATACATTTAAGAGATTTAAACTCTGAAGTGTGCAGATTTCCTTACGTTTTCCCTCACCATTATAGCCAGCGATATTTGATCCTAAAATGAATTTATATTATCAATCATTTTTCGTCCCCTTCAGTCAATGTGGTGGTTTTACTTTTATATAATGTCACAACAAACAAAGCGCCTCTGTACTATTAACATTAAAGAACGTTTTAAGTATTACATTTGTACGTTTACCTTGCATTTTTTTAGAATTGGCTCTGAGTTAGATTTATAAACTAAATGGATAGGCATAATGCTCAGATGGAAAAGGACTTTTCTATTTTAAGACCAATTAAAAGACCAGTCATACATTCACTCAGGCCAAAATAATCGCACGTCGGAGTTACAATCACCTTTAAATAACGTGCCGTGTGTAATATTCGTGACATTTCAAAATTAGATTTACGTCAAGAAATGTCTCAAACACTAAAAATATACTAACATGAGCTGGAAATTTCAAAATATATCCATCGGACTTCACATAACTTCCTAAGTTCGAATGAGCTTTTATTGTCATTCCACAAACTTAGACAGAGAGGAATAGAAGAATAGAATATTTATATCGTTTAAAATGTTATATTTTCTAATTCGAATTTCCAAAATTTTTGGTTTTCTCCCAGTATCAATCATCAAATTGAGCAAGGAATAAAAATGGTAAAGTCTGCAATGACCAAGTGCAAGAGTGTGCCAAGGCAAAAAGCTCCAACCACTCGTAGTTGAGGTTGGATCTTAGCCTGGTGTCCTCTATTATTTAATAGGTCACACTTTTGAACTATTTGAAACTGTTGCAAATGTAATATCACTCCAGTAATCCCCGAAGTGGTAGGCAGGGGAGAGTATGCGAGAGAAAAACACGCTTTTAAAATCTAATGTTGGCACCGGACGCTGCAGACACAAAAAAGACCCCAACCACTATTACTCTACTCTGGAACTGCAGTAGCGAAGTGCTGGAGTGCTAGCAAGGCACGCCTCTGACGAATTTCAAACCAAACAGTTATTTTCGGTGACTCAGAACTGCAGAAAACGAGGAGAGTAATTACATTATTTATTATTTACATTATTAGACTTACATTTCATGTGGGTGGAGCTATAGACTTAATAAACGATAAAACGAAAATAATCAGTGAGTAACATATTCATATAATCTTATCAATACATAGAACAATACCTACCATTTAATTTTTAATACTTCATCATGATTATTGGACGCAAGATTTTAATTCACGAAATTAATTAAAATTCGAATTTAGACATCTGTTTAAAAGATATCTATGCTGTTTTATTATGCAACTATATTCTTTGAAGGTAAACATTATAATTAGGTAGCGAGAAGAGAAGAATTGGCTACTTGCTGCAGTACTTTTAATGTCAATCAATAACTCCTACCCTTAGAGATGCATGTATTTCTAAACTGAAATAGAAATACCTCTTCTCTTCTTGTTACAAGCAACACTGGCTCACTCCCGGCTGGCTAAAAGGATCGCTGGGTTGCGAATTCACCTATTACTAACTGATTATTGATTAGGAGGCTTAAGTTCGATTTTCATCCGGAAGTAATTAAGTTTGTGTGATGAAGTGTGCCGTTTTTTATCTATCTATAAAATTGCTTACATACATATACTCGTTTATATGTATGTAAGCATATACTCGTTTGACAGCAGTGGTAGCCTAGTGGTTAAGAATTCAGCCTCTCATTCCGAAGGTCCTGGGTTCAAAGCCATGGCGCGCACCTCTTTATAAAAAGTGCGTTTTAAGTTTAAATATCACTTGCTAACGGTGAAGGAAAACATCGTG
>DWME01004991.1:0-15531 GCA_018244795.1 Parelbella ahira ahira | reverse complement strand
CAATTAAAAAATAATAAAAAAAAATTAATACGCACACCTATATTCCACAATTTTTAATACTTCAACTATTTTAGGGTATTTTTTATTTTATTTTGTGATACAGTCCTCAAAGTATACAAACTATTTGCACAAACATAATTAGTTGCTTTATTTTATCGCTGTTGTAATAAATAAACGCGTGAGCAAAAATGACGTTGACCTTAACCTCCATTAAATGAACGCTAGGTTTAAAAAACGAATTTGATAATTCTAAAAATAAATTGTTCAATATTAATTCGACAGAAACGATTAATTCAAGGATTATTCATTTGTGTATTTGAACTGACTGTCGTTGGTTAAATGGGCGCAAGCGCGACTGCTGATCGAAAGGTCCTGGGCAGGTCACTTTTAGGTTTTCTAAATAAAAATTTCTAGTAGTGGATCTGAGTTTAGATGTGTTTCCAGTGTATGTACGAAACGTAAATGTAACTATAGTGAAGAAGTAAAGGTACAATCCACTTCTTTGACTATCTTTTCCGAGATTACAGCCATGATGTTAAGTTTTTGTGCATTTCTAAGAAGTTAAATCCTCTGATTAATTGTACCGTAACACTTATAAAACAAACGTAAAAGCTAATGATATCGACTTGAAATAATTAAAAAATATTATTTACATTTCAGTTTTAAAGACTTCAAGGCATAATAGTAATACTAACATAATGATGTAAATATATACAAAACGTTCCGCGTAAACTACAACCGATCCACTGAAATCCACGTCTGCCGACTTTACATTCGTCTACAGTCACGTAATATATATTACCACTTATCTACAAACACATTCATCTCAATGAGTATTGAAGGGAAAAGGGATTCCTTTTGATCTGAATTTTATATTGCCATAACATCACGTCTATATTTTGTCGAATGGGTAAACAGGAGTGTACTACTTCCACCTTTAACCAGTTATATGTTCTATGTAATAGGGAGTGAGACGTTGTCAGACGCCGGGCACATATCCATACCTACTCCATACTACTACTGGGAATTTCAAGTGAAAAAATCAGTAATACTTTGCCCGGTCCGAAAACGAACCCAGGATCTCTTGTTCTACAGCTGCGCTTAGAACCACCTCGCAAACGAGGCACTTTTTACACGCTTTATATTATGTTATATGTATCATATTATGTACGTAGATAAATTTTGTATACAATAACATCTGAGTATCTTGAAAGCGTGAAATTTAATTTACATCGCAACTAAATTATTACAATCACTTTTTAACGTTTAAATCTGAGCAAGTACACCTACACAGAAATTATGCAATTAAAATTACATTGACCTTAAAATTATTGGTTTTTTATGTATGTTTATGTTTAAGTCGCATACAATTCCACTGAAAATTCTTTTGTGTTCTATGTTATTTTTATATGATACTTACTACGTTTTATAAAAGAATACCATATGTTCATATTCTAAAAATAGTGTTTCCCTCTTTGTTTTATTCCCTCGGTAGTCGGGTGGTTGCTAGCGCGACTGCCGATCAAGCGGTCCTGGGTTCGATTGCCGTAGTTAAAATTCTTAGAAGTAGCACCGAAGCAAGATTTGTGACAGAGCGAATAGGCTCACCCCTTATTCCGTGTAACGTATAACATAACGGATGAATCGTGGAAGTCGAATAAATTTCACAGTCTCGTCTAGTCTACATGGTCATTATATGCTTAAAATATAGGTAAACTTTAAAACAAAAGGGTATAAACTAGCACATCAATCACTTATCATTATTTATCACTTTATTGTGTTACGAAACGCGTTTCCCTTGTAACCAGTTTCTCAAAATTGTTAATAAATATGTCGATCACCCTTTTAATATCTGCTATATTTAAATACACGCATACGTTTTGAATACAATGGAATAAATAGATATGTACATAAGTTTTCTTTAGTAACTTATTAAACTCCGTTAATCGAAGTAAAGTAAAATGCTTTCCCAATCTGTGCGCGTTTTATTAATCGCCCTGTACGCCCTCAAGGAAACATTATGTTATCCAAAATAATATATGACATAATACAACGGTGATGACCAAAAACTGGCTGCATAGAAATGAGAGGAAGATTATTAGATTAAATTAACAACCGGTTCATTTAAAATATTGCTATTTTGTTCCAGCAGGCGTTAAAATATTTCTTGCCTTGTTTATTTGCTAATGCGACTATTGAACATACACGTGTATTTAGACTAAAAGAGATCATTATGAGCAATAAAGACCAATTTCGATATCCGCGTGTATCTAACAAACTGGTATATGGGATAGATAAAATATTGGAATACAAATACAAGAAATCCTGTACCAACAATGGTAATATTTTAAGTAGATCTTATACAGAAGCTTCACAGTTAGACTCCTTTTGATGCAGAAGTTTTACAAGTGGGAAGTTTAATGTTAGCGATGTAAATGTAGATTATTGACTTAAGAAATGTCAATTGACTTCCTCGTTGGTCGAGTGGTTGCAAGCGCGACCGCCGATCCGCAGGTACTGGGTTCAAATTCCGGGTCAGGTACTAGTGGATTTTCTAATAAACATTTCTAGTAGTTGCTCAGAGTCTAGATTCGTCGGGAATTACAGGCGTAATGCTACGTTTTTATTTCTACTTCACAGCCATTGCGGTTTGTATTCTGTTTGCATTTGTACCAGATGGCACCACACGTCAAGGCGCCAGTGATTCAGAAAATTTGAAATTTATCACGTACCTATGTAATCTTAGTAGTCACGTCATAAACAGTCCAAGCGTGAAGCTAAGACTAAGGGCTATTTCCGACTAGCGTATTTTGGAGACGAAAAGTTCGTTTTTGTTTTCGTTACGTGTGTTTCGTATAATAGGTAAAGGATGAAGTAATAATAGGCAATTTTCTAACCAACTGTTTATTAACAGTTCAAATCAATATATGAACACATTTCATATATTCATAATACATTGCTAACGAGTATGCTTTAAAAGCAATACAGAACAGAAAATATATTCATACATCATTTATTATTTATTATAGTTATGTTTTTAAAGAACAAAATTTCGCCTATCGAAAATAATTTAAATGTCTTTTGTCTCTTGTCACTTCACACTATGGATGTTCTAAGCCTCATCAAGATATTGTATAATATGTTATACACATTCATGTTAATATTGTAACCGCAAAAGTATGTTTGTCTGTCTGTTTACTTTATAGGTACTGCTGAGCCAAATTTGAAGTAATTTAGCAATGTTAGATAGTTTGTTTTTATATGTAAGTATAACATATATATTTTTTATACATACATATCTTATACACTTTTATTTCCATGACCTTTATATATTCTTATTATTTCTTGTTATTGAGTCTTGAGGGTGAGATGCATCAATAAAATTTTAGAAAGTCGGCGGTTTGGCGCTATCAACATATAAAAATAGTTATCTTTGAAAATCATTCAAGATCTATGGAAATATAAAATTATGATTATAAAATTTTAATTCATTGTTAAATTTTTTCAATCCCATTTAATGAATTGACAAATAAAGTATCTAATATCATAATGAGTATTATTTAATAAGCCACTACACACTAACCTCTACAAGATAATTGAACAGGTTTCTACTAACTAATGATTTTTATCGCATCACAGCCTATATTCACTAATAAATTATATATGACAACATAAGACACAAAATGAGATTATTGATTACAGATCGAGCTTTCAACAAATACAGATGTACCAATTTTGTATTATGTGCGGCAACACTTGTTTATAGCTAGGCACAGACTAAACAGTGTTGTCACACTTAAAACCAAACTCTGGAAATAATTGTCTACAGGTCCCATAAAAATGTAGGATTGTTGTTATGACTGAAATCTGTTAAGCCACTACTGGATAAAGGCTTTCACACATTGTTCACAGGGTATAAATACAACGAGATGTCATGTCAAATCAGAATTCTTTCTATGCTATAAAAGAGAAGTCAAAGGGCTTAAAGAGAAGTCAATATTGTAATATGTAAGGTTATATAATATAAATGTATATTGTTATCACATTTGGCACAATATTCAAACAAGAATATTTTCTCATGAGGTATTTCAAATTTTTTATCAGGAATATTATGGTCCAGTCCTTGAGACGTCAACACGAGGGTTACATCATTAAAGTCAGATGTTTATAGAAAACATACACCCTAGTGTGTGTCCAATGCATTAGGAGAATTATATGCCTGATAAGATGTTTTAAATACTTACAAGATATTCATTATTTCAAAAAGTTATTATAAACAATTTCTGACATGTCAATTGTCTATGAGATGACAAACTATATAGAATTTATTATTAGTATTTTATCTGTACACATAAAAAAATCCCGGTATATTCAAAATAGTGATCTGTATACAAATTATTAATAAAATACCTAAATTTATATGAATTTCAAATTGCATTCTGCTATTCCCAATGAGATAAGTGTGTATTTTTGATGTAAATAGTACCTACCCATGAAAAGCTGAAGCATGTAATCACCAATTTTATGAGCTTTTTAATAAACCTATAAAACTAACAGAATACACAAGGTTTAAGCCATAATGTACCATTCTGGCCAAGCGTTCGTTCCAGCACTAACATGCTTTTAATGTCCAAGGAATTATTTGTTTCCCCTTAAACCTAAACTAAATTTTGTATAACTTCACAGCAATATAAATCACAATATGTCTGAATACAATTGGTACATAATACAAGCAAATATTTTACATGTTAAGGTCACTTGACAGTCCAAACTGACAACACATTATCACTATCATGAAACCTTTTTCCATTCCCTGATAGGCGCAGATCTGCTGTTAAAATGAGGTTTAGTTATGTCACCCTAGCAAATAGGGAGTTGGCCTACTTTATACACCTTTATGAATATTACAAGCGACTCCTAAATAATCACACTGACTTCCTCAGTGGACACAGATGCCGAATCTTATTTTTTGGCTCATTCATTTTATGTTTAAGAATTAGAAGCCAAACAACTGAAGCATCTACTACTTTCAACATTTCAAAATGCAATTATATAATACCTCCATAGTCACACTTAATTTTTTACAATATAGAAAGAGGCCTTTGTTAAATAAATAGTTAATAACCTTATTTAATGACATAACGTTCTTTTACACTTTATCCAAGGCCTACCCAACCTCAGATATCAGACTGCGCCCTGCCATCATAGACAACTCAGTGACGCCAATGCCACACTGATGACAAAATCGGAACGTTTTATCTTTTACCGTCTAATGTGTGCTTTGTGCACATACAGCAAAAAAATATATATTTCTATTGACCAAATAATAAAAGAAAATGCAACTTTCACCTTACGACGATCTGAGCCAGCGTCGGTAAGTCAAATTCATTAGAAGAGAAACACCATTGTCAATAGGGTGAATTATAATGGGAATCGACGCCAAGCCAATAGCGACCGTGATGATATTCCGAGGCGCTGCTGGAATCTTGGTATAGTTCCTTTTGAGGTAGTTCTGAGAGAAGGCACATATTCTGGAATTAAAAGCATAATAATATTAATAACCTTATATTTATTAAGGGTTCACTTGGAGAAGACCTCTAAATTTTCGAGGTATATGCTGGGGAGAACAGAGTTCTATATGATGTAATACAGAAACCCCTCTGCCACCAGATTAATGTGTATATATCCTTTCCTAACAACAATATACTCTGTACTGGTTTCTATTAATGACTTGTTGAATTGTTACTTATTGTCCATTTGCTAATCAGTACATAATTACAGGACAGCATCAACAAGGAATTATAAATATTCTTATAATATCATATGTACATTTCCATGAAGATACACAGATACACAGAGGAATAATACCCTCATACAATAATTACCTGTGATGTTATGCTACCCATGATGGAAAAGGGTGGTGAATTTATTTGCATATCCTGGAGACAAATCAAAACTCTGAGTGACTGCCATGAATTTTATGCTAGGAAAACCCAACACTACCTAAGAGAGATTGAAGCCTTTTGAGCTTGCAGTCATGGGAACAACAATGCAGTCATATTATTGTCTTTATTATTATTACAAAAAAATTTCATCAAGCACTTGCCTATTAATAGTATATCCTGGTATGACAACAGAGGCCAGAGTTTGCCATATCAATGCATCACCAGTCTCAATGAGCACATTTTTTGGTCTTCCATCTTTCTGAAATTTAGAAAAACAATCTATACAATCATTCTGTTCAATTAATTTTTTTGGGTTAGCTTATGAGAAATGGACACAGACATCTTGGGACATGCAACACTAAAGGAACTGACAATGTGTTGCCAGCACTGAGAATTTATTTTTATCCAATTTTTTTACGTAGATACCAGGTGTATTTACAAGGACACCAGTTTTGTCTTAATATAGAGTAGAAATTAAAAAATCACTTTGATCATCTTCCAACTCTTGTCCCCAGTGTCAGCCAGCACATAAGCGAAAGCCACAGCATAGCTGGCCCTCACCACCTGCACCGGCACAAGGGCACGGAACGACTCTCCCACCTCATTGGCATAGCCTGCAACCATGGATTTGTTCAGTGATCGGTACATAACTAAGGATGAGGGGTGAGTAAAAATTATTGCACTCTGATCAGAACAGTTCTGAGCGATTATAAAGTATTTGTTGTATAAATGAAAATTATAATTGTGTCTTGACTATTTATTATATCTTGTAATTTGTCTTATATTTTACTCAACTTGTAAATGTAACTTAAATAACAAATGTAACAACACACTATAAATATAACACTATCTCTGTAACTCCCTGAGGAGGATATCTCACTCAGCAGTACAAGTTTCAACCACTTGACCAATGAGATAGTAAATTTGTGAGGTTTTCAATGCCATTTATAAGTTACATTTATATGCTTATATATTAAGTTTAAATTATCAAGTATTTTCAAAGTTGTTGCGTAATGAGAAAAAATTTATTAACACCTCTACTAATATTTCATTTTTTTTTTAATACACAGTCTCAACATTGGGATTTTTTGTGACATAAGTCTTAGTTTAAAATATCAGAAAGTTAATACTGAAGCTTAATACTCGAAGTTATCTTACCCAAATATCGCACCCACGTTTCCCGGTAGAAATCTTTCTCACAATCGGTCATATTGTGAAGTTTAGATCCACGAACACACGACCACACTACTCATCAGCGGTGATGTTAATATGAACAGTATCCATCATCTCGCAGATAACGCGGCCGGGTCAATGTTTACCCCTGTTCCACTTAATATAACTGATTAATTTGACCTAAAACTTTATGTTAGGTAACAGTCTTTATCTGGTTTTCTCAGATCAAACTACATAGTATTCCCATAACGCAAAGGGTTTTTTTTATTTATTAACATTTCGATTTCATAGTAATCGACATTTTCTATTTATTATTTTTTGTTGCAAATCTACATACCCAAAAGTAATACATTGACAATTTGAATTTAATGGCATTGGGTTGACATAATATTGTTTTCTAAGTCAGGGTTACCATACTCCGAAATATTTAGTCGAATAGTAGAAAATGATAGTCATTTTAACTGAAGTAATCCAGCGTTGTGCTAAAATTTCGGTATCTTATTTATATTTTTGGTGTAATATTTCTCATAAAGAAATTAGATTTAAAGAAAATTTTACATATAATGTTTTAAAATGACATAACGTCACGCTTGTAATCCCGAAGAGGTAGGCAGTGGAGTGTAGTACATTCCCACATGTCACCGGTATATTTTATGTCCACCCTATTGAATAGTCTATTGCCATGTACCGGGTACAAATCTACACTCCAAGGCACTGTTAGAAATTCTAAGATAGAAAAATTCAAAAAACCTTACATAAGGATCGAACCCTTTCGATTGGGAGTCGTACTTACAACCACTAGACCAACGAGGCAGTCTATGTTTTGCTAATGATTTTATGTACTTATTTAATAGAAAAATAAATGCATTTTCTTATTGACGGATACTTGCAAACATTTTAGATACTGTTACGTTTAATGAGACAGAATATTTTCTGTTTTCGTCGTTTTAGCAGTCTCAAAGCAATATCTTAATAATAACATTTCAATTAAAGCGCACGTAGTACAATTTTCATAGTACATATTTCAACACAGTAGACTTCAGTAATCAGCTGCTAGTTCATTCAACATTTCGACCTTCTGTTCAGTACCAACTAGTTCACCAGTGACAGTGACGTTTGTTGTGTTTTGGTTATGTTTTTATATTTTAGTTAAACTCAACCCGATAAATGGTGGACTTGTAGAATAAAAAAGTGAGAAAGAGGTATATGTGAGACAGGTTTTGAGTTCTAAAGTGCAATACTAATGTAAAGTTTGTTCGATTTTAATACATTGTAAGTTATTATACACATCTATCATATTTTTCATTGTAATAATTGTCGTGTAAGTGTTACGTACAATTAATAATAAAAGTAGAGAATAATAATATTACATCGTTAATTATAAGCATTGTTGAGAGAATTAATGGAGGCTTCGTGTGACAATGCATTTTGAATAGTGCTGTTTGTAAGAAGATATTTAATGCAACGAAATTAATATATTGCAATTCGTTATATTATATAGACACCACTGCACTGCACTTCCTAACACTAAAATATATTAGTAGTAACATTACTTTGGAAACAGTGTGAAGGTTGTATCAACAATAATTTAATAATTACGTACATGTGATTGAAAAGAAAAAAAATTCATTGTATTTTGATATTTTTTTTCGTTCTAACAATATGACCAAAGGTATGAAGCCATTAAATTATTACTCCATCAATTTTATATTTACATGATTTATCGTTAACCTTAAAATGTTATGGGTCGAATTAAAACTGTTTAATGTTCAACATCCAGCTGATGAAACCATTCCTTAATGCATTGCTGTCAGGAAGTTTAATTATCGCTACACGAAAAACCTAATCAAGATAAAATTCGTTGCTTAAAGAAATTACATGTAAATAAAAAATATGAATGAAAATATTTTAAACACGTAAGTTGAAATCAAGCAAATACTAATTGCGAGGAAATACGACCAAGTTATGTTATTAAATATAGTTTTAACTTGATGTAATATGAAAAGTACTAATTAAGTAGGAACATGATCAAGTTATGTTAACTAAGCACCTTGGCTGCAACAATTTAAGTGCAATGTAAACCGTGATCTACATTTGATAAACAACGGTATCGCTCTCTCCAGTTACATTGTAGTCATATTGCCGAGTAATTTTATGTGATTTTATTGAAGCATTTACTATAATCTTAATTAAATATAAAGCAATACTTGATCTTGTATTTAAAGAGAAATAAAAGGATATGTCATTGGCTAAAGAGAAATAAAACGAATTGTCGCTGGCTGATATGAATTTCTAAAGACTGAAGAGCTATTTAAAAAAATCTGGTGAGAGTTCTGATTAGTTTGAAAAGTAACGGTTAATTACGAGACATTTAAGTAGGTTAAGTTACTTGCAAAGGTGGTTCTTTTTTCCTAACACTGGCAGTCAATAATTTTTCTATGCGATGCTTATTTATTTGGTTTTATAATAACATAAAATTGTTGACCTTTGATACTTTGTGTTCTAATAATTTCGCAAACACCTTTTAATCCTACAAAAACATCAACAAGATAAAAGCGTGTAAACATTACGAAATGACTTGACTTTGCATATTCTATGAGTTAGGTTAGAAGGTTACAATAACAAATATCGAATTATTTTACATGTAAATATATATAGTAATATACCATATACAAACAATTCAATTAACACATTGTAAATAAATTGTCTACCCAAAAACATGTCAGCGACGGTCGTACACGAAAATATCGTAAAATTGTTCGAGATATCAAGGCGAAGGCTAAAAACCATAGTTTCTCAAACTTATTTCCTTTACCGTCCACTTTGAGAATCAATTATTTGCTACCCCCAAAATTAGTTTATTTCAAACGTACCAAGTGTTTCGTATGAGTCAACCATTTCCGAAGTAAAACTAACATTTGCAATATTGTTATAACTATTATTTTTTTCTATATTATATGGCTTTGTCGCTAATGTGATCATGACGCTTTGATTATTAAAACTTAATGTTACAGCTAATGACTACGTATAAACTAATTTTAATATTTTTTAGCAGCATCAGAGAGGGGTTCAATGAGTGTAATTTGTACTAGTCTAAATAAATGCAAATCCAAATCAATATTACATCTTACACAGGAATTCCGACCACGTTCCACCAATAAATGAAATAAGTCTTCTACCACATTGCAGCTTGAGCCATTGGGAGATGTGGTTTTACGCATCAGATAGGACAGCTTGTTGCACGGTATGTCCAGGACAAAGTAAGACCATTTAACTCTCCCTCAAAGCCTCCGGCGTCCATAACGAGGTGCCGTGAATTTGTCCAGCAGCTAGACAAGTTCACGGCCAATAATGTGTTAACAAAAGTATCGATTACAGAATCGTCTAGACTCTAGATCTATCTAGGTAGTAGGTACATTACGTTACAACATCGTCACTCATCAGTCCTCGTTCATGCGTAACTAATACGTCTACAGTATTTTAAATCTAACATGTACTTTTGATCTGAGCACTTGTCGTAGATATAGAACGTAATTATGTAAAAATAAAGAGATGAATGAATGAACGAGTGAGCGATTTTTGTATGCTTGCAGAGATCGTTGACTTATTAACTTATTTCGGAAGGATATGGCTTCCTACAGGTCATTACTTATTATATAAATAGTGGACCAATTATTGTTATGACATCATCATACCAGATCCCTCACGGGGTAGGCAGGCACCAATCGTGATAGTATTAAAGGCGAAGTCTCAGTTGAGATTGAGCAAATCACTTTATGGACTCGTACATAACCGACTCCCAGCATGACACATCGTTCATTAGATCAAAGTGCAAATACGGTCTTATCATGATTTCTCTCTTGACATAATATGTACGTATATGTACTGTATAGCTTGCTACGCATTCGCTTAAATTAAAATGTTTTTACGGTAAATATCATGGTATTATCATATGTAAATAGTATAAACATGTTAACACGGATTATTGTGAGATATGTATTTATGTTAAATGTATGTGTTGCTCTTGAACTATAACTCCCCATTAGCACTTAGACCACCCCTCTCCCTTCCCTCTCCCCAATTTTCCCTCTCCGTACCGGACAAATATGAATGTGATGAGAACGAGTATTCATTCTGTTTTTACTCTGTACATTTAAACAAATACGTATGTATATATTTTTCCGATATATGCTCCTATCGTTCCTAGGACATTATTATAAGTGTTGTTTCCAAAAGACCACTCAACGTTTATTCATACCTGTATTAATTCTCACTCTTTACATCGGGAGTTTTGTAAAAATTATTCCTGATTCCTGAGCAATAACGCTCTAATTGTTACCCAAATTTTGTGCCTTGATTTTTTTGTTGAGCATATTTACAGGTTATTATACCATTTATTAAATCATTCAAACAATCATTCATTCATGCAATCATTCATTCATTGATCAGGTCATTCATTTATACAAAGTTGCTTTTAAAATCAACGGAGCTCATCTACTTAGTTCATTTGACTTATCTTCATACCAAATGACGACAAGCAATGTGACGTAGATTATTTTCGGAGGTAATTCAGTATTAAAGCTAACATATACCCTCAATGGCACGACAGCTACTTTTTCTTTCCTATTGCACTTAACTGCGCAAAAATCACGATAAGAAGAGACAGAACATTTAAGTCATAACACAGTTTTACGCCGTTTATGATAAGTGCTTAAACGATTTCCTGTCTCTGCCTCAAATGTAAATCTATATTGCATGGTTAAAATATTATATTCTATTTTTAAAATTGCAGATTGTTCTCACTAACTGATTAGTGAAATTTTATTAAACCTTGATCTATTCTAATATCTTGGTTTCATATCAAATTATTCACAATTGTACCTCTATATAGAGAGAAATTGCAATAAATAAAAATACTTCCTTGTTAGTGGTGTGGTAGCAACGCGACTGCTGATCGAAAAGTCTTGCGCTTAATTCCCAGTCCTGGTACTGTTGGATTTTTCTAACTTATTTTGACTAATAGCAACTTTTAGAAGTATCTCTTAGTCTGCACGCTGTGTGACAATAGGTTCACCCCCTATCCCATAGTGGGACATACATAAATATAACTGGTCCAACGTGGGAGAGTACTACACTTCTCTGCCTATTTCATCGAATTACAGGCGTGATGTCACGTTAATAAAAATATAAGTGATTAATTTTAAACATTGTTTCGAATGCTATTCATACGATAAGTACTCATTATTTGAATAAATATAATTAGCACTGTGTTATCAGTATTTCTCTTTGTACACCCATCAGCGAACTACATCGTGGTCTCGAGTGGCAATGTCTCAGAAATAGTGGTTCGTACACATGATTTGTAGCCATCATAACGTTGTAGGCAGGCAGTGAATAAACAAGAGTACACACAATCCGTGAGCCCAACTCGTGATAATAAACAGAAGTGGCTAGTTTGTCGAGCAAATTAACACGCACCGAGTGAGACTGTTTGTGTACATAGCATAAGCGTGTCGCACTTGGAAATAAATTTAACTGTGCTGTATGTGCGTTTTGATTTTGTGGAGTTATGAGAATAATGATAATAAATTACGTTTTACATTTGCCCGCGCGACTTCGTTCCACGCTAATAATACACTGATGTGATTTCCCAAACGCTCTGAAGCTTATAACTTCGATAAAAGTAATTGGTTTATTATTTTAAAGTTTCGGGCCAAGTTACTGACACCTTGTCTAGTAAATGTAGGAGTTGGGAAAGAGGAGCGACGAGAGGAGGGGAGATTTTGCAATTTTTACTGCTGTTGTACCATTAATTTCTCGCATCCCATCAGGATTGATGATAAAACAATGTAGGTATATCATGCCATTTTCTTGCGGATTTCGACGCCCCAAAATCAGGCTTGCATTGTCCCGGTAAGCGAGGCTACGCTGGGATCCACCGATTGATACCCTTGCATTTCATGGGGACTATATGGCTTTAAAAATCAGAGGATAAGCAAGGTGCACCGACCACTAGATATCTCTATGCTTACAGAGTTGACGTCGTGATTCTCCTACATTTATCACTTTCTTCATGTACACTTGCTGATTTAAGAGACTTCTGACACACTCGTCAACCAGTCTCCTCCCTATTTAGTCAAAATAGGTGCATTATTACGGTATTATTACATCCATCCATCGACACTTACGTTATACAGGTGTTTTCTCATTCTTTCATCGACTATTCTTTCTACATGGCCGAAACAATGGAGCGTATCCATTAAGATTAAGAGTTTAGATAGCATAATATACAAAAATGAAAAACTGAATGAATGATTGAGGATTTTCAAGTAAAAAAGAAAGTAGGTGCCTATTTTAAAGAAGGCAGAGCATGACAGAGCAAGATTCTCATACCTACTCACGCTATCCAGAGGGTGAAAAATGCGCTAAAAAAACCGAGAGAAGAATACAAGAAGGTGAAAACAGGTCATAAGGTATGGTCGAAAGAGGAACCCTTTAGTTTAATAGGAGGAGTCTCAAAAGAAGGTCAAATCAAGAGTCCCAATACTAGACGAACATGTAGAAATTTGATGAAAATATTGGAATGTTCCTAGCTTATGGAAATCCTTACTAACTACGCTTATGGGAAATAAGCGTGACGGTGTAAATGAAGTTATTTCCACTTCATTGTTGAACACAATGGGCGGGCTTAACGTCTATTAACATTTTCTGTCTGTCAATACATGGTGAAGGTGAGGATTATAGGCAGACGTCAGACGATTGAAAATTGAACAAAGTTGTTACTATAGAAATACGTACATTCTAAAGATAATTACTTATTATATATAGCGGTCAGTAAAACGTTTGTTAGCCCGTCCCCCGTCGCCCGGGCACCATCAGTCTCACGAACGAGTTTGCCAGTCTATAGCACTTAACTAAGCACTTTTAAAGGAAAATATTTAATTTACAGATGTTTTCCTTGTTACTGTCTTATTCTTATTTCCGTTTATATCGCCGAACGTTTTTATACTTGAATCTTTTTGGATTCGTTCCAAAATTTACTGTGAATATTTGTACACATTGGAACACTGCCATACTACAGATATATGTATATATATGTACATCTGTACTCCATACAAACATATAAATCAAATTGTAGTCATTGTAATATGAAAATAACAACTTTTTATACGGTGCATACGAAAGTATAGAATAGTAATAATTATTATTAGTATTAAAAGAATTTAAAAAAAAATTATCTGCCTGTTTGTTCCGGGTAATCTTAGAAACGGCTGGATTGCTTTTGACGAGACTTCCACTGGTAGACAGCTGATGAGGAATAACTTAGCCTAATTATATGTAGGTATTCCAAAAATTTTTTTGGATTGCCTCTAAAAAATTAAAACCTACAACATGCAATAATCTCACTCCAACGTCACCGCGGGCACAGTTAGTATATATACATAAATAAGTACTTATGTGCGTGTACATATAAATTTATCGAAAAATAAAATTCGTAAAAATAATATCTTAAGTGCAAATATGTGCTCATTATATATAATTGGATGTAAGCAAAAGGTAAAACTACATTCATGGAAGTCATCAATTAATTTAAAAGACAGGGATTCCCCGCTACAAGGAAAACGGCGTCGGTTCATACTTAACATCACTTGGTGGACAAAGAGTATGTAAATGCCATGTTATGGCGTTCTTTTTAGATTTATCCTGTATGCCAACAGGTAGACGGGTCACCTGATGGTCACCACCGTCAGGTGTCACCGATGATGGGCCACAGTCGCCTATGGACATCTTCTACATATCAGGAATAGCCAATGCTTTATCAACTTCAAAGGAGAGCTCGCTTTGCATTTTGCTTGAAGAACCCCGTCTCAGAGGCGTCCGAATGCTTTTCTTTCTTATTTGTGGCCAGTTGCTACTGTCTCCCTTCTCATGGCCGCTCAGTTATTACTCACATTAGGTCAGTAGTGTTCAACAAAAAATTAATGTCATGTAAAATGTTCCTGTTGTATTTACATTGCCGCCAATTTATTCACACGTCATATCTAAAAAAAATATACAGTACAGTTAATTTCCGAACGAAACCTGTCTCGTACCCGATAACTGGTATTATTAAAAAACGCCCTCAAACACAGTGAATTCGAAATTTGAAATTGCAAATGTTTTCGAATCGGTTTTTGAAAAAAGAACATGACTGCCTCGTTGATCGAGTGGTTTCAAGCGCGACTACCCATCGGAAGGTCCTGGGTTCAAATCCGGGATCGGGTACTAGTGGAGTTTTTAATTTAAAATTTCTAGTGGTGTCTCGGAGTCTGGAAATGTTGCTGGTGTATAGGCTAACCACCTATTCCATGGGACCTAAACGTAACTGGTGAAACTTGGGAGTGTACTATATTCCTCTATCTACCCCTTCGTG
>DWME01004990.1:0-15535 GCA_018244795.1 Parelbella ahira ahira | reverse complement strand
CCGTTAGCAAGTGATATTTAAACTTAAAACGCACTTTTATAAAGAGGTGCGTGCCATGGATTTGAACCCAGGACCCCTGGAGTGAGAGGCTGAATTCTTAACCATTAGGCTATCGATGCTTACTTTGTTAACTAGTACAATATTTTGAATCTCGCTTGTCGAACGAACACAGCGGAACATCTCCCCGCGTGCCATCGTTAGGGCGGGTCGTTACGTCAGGAACAACGTCGTGGCGCGCAACCTGAACGTCTATACGTTAGAGAGGTATGTGTTGATGTCACCAACAACGGACAACGGACCACATACCCATACATGTCCATGGATTCGCGCCCCTACACGCTCGACCACCTGATGGAAGCCCGCTCCCGTGCGAACTTATCAGGCTGGCGTCGACCTCCGAAGAGGAGGGTGACGACTAGGTTGGCAAGTGGATGGGAACACGGTATAGGCCTACCACCAGCGCCATTAGCGTCGCAGCGTGGGACGATCTGATCTATCCATTATTATTGTAGTGTATAGTAGCACGCGTTACTTTGTAGTAATTTATTGGCCCCGAAACGTGTATATTTATTGATTATATTAATATTTGGAACTTTACTAAAATTATAGTATCATAAAATAAAGTTATGACCAACCAGTTATAAGCTTTTTAAGCTGATTGTGCAATATTTCCATGTCAGTAATGTAATAAGCGCCTGCTGTTAAAGGTTTGGTTTGGAAGCTTAGCAAAAAGGCGACAAAGCGTGTTATTAAACATTCATTTGGAATGTTCGCGCGGCCTTTGATCTCGTTTAGACATTAAAATTGGGAATGCGACGAATAACGTTGCGCCGCGAACGCTGATAGAAATAACGCCTCTCCACTGCGCGGCATTCTCGCTCGTTTTGCTCACGTAACAGATTTGATTATTGTTTGCTGGAGCCTGTTTACAATACTTCTACGTGGATTTATAAAAGTATTTTAATTTATTTTTATATCACAATGTGTATATTTTACTTTTACCTAATTTAAAATAGATGCGCGAAGTTTTTAATGGTACCGCAATTAGGAGACTAAACTTTTATTTTTTGTAATTTAACAGTATCGTTTCTCCAGTGGCTGTAAGCGTAACTACTGATCGAGAGGTCCTGGGTTTGATTCCCGGGTTGAATATTATCGGGTTTTTGTAACAGTTTCTAGTAGTAGCTGGTCAGAGTTTTAATTTGTGCACGCTATATAAGCAATAGGTTCACTTCATATTCCATGGTGTTGCCTACAATTTGACAGGTGGATCGTCGGAGTATACTACACTCCCCTGCCCACCCTTTTGGGAAAATAAACGCGTGATATCAAAAGGACATTTACGAAATGACTTTTTGAATAAAAAGAAACGCAGTGGATCAGGTTAAAAGTTCACAGCTGCAAGTCCGTAAAAGGTGACGCGCTGCCCGATTAACCGTTAAATTGGTTATTCGGCGAATATAATGACGCCGGAGCTATCGGGGAGATGGTACTGTTTTAAATTCTCCACGACATTATTTCCATTTCGCTTATGTATAATTTTTTGCATACTTTTTAAATTATCGGCTGTTTAGAGTCAACTTCTTAGAATACCGTTTAGAAGCTTTCATTAGCAAGATTTACAAATTATCTGATCAAATTTGTCATATTCGTTACCATTAGGTACATAGAACCCAATTTACTCTCAGCCTTTTAAGTAGGAAGAGAACAAAAAATTTTCTTATTTTATTTCATTTTATTTATTGCACCAACATGGTATACACTAAACGAATCTACTTGATTTGGTTCTAATTATAAGGTAGTAGGTGAACAGATAGTTACAAGTCTATATGTAGGTACTAATTGCATAAAATTATTATTGAGCTTTGAGAAGAAACTCAAACATAGAAAATAAAACTGGGCGGATTTATTATGTAATAGCAGAATAATTCAAAAGTTGATCTCTAGACTCGTAGTAAAAATAATATCAATCCGAAGCAAGCCAGCCTCAGCGGGTTAAAACGTAACTGACGCGGAGAGCGTGTTTGGAATTCAAGATGTCTTGTTGGATTCTGTGACGCCGTGCTGTGTCGCTAATGCACTGCTGGGGCCTGCGCCAGTGACACCCTCCCACTTTGAGTTGATGGATAACCGAGCTTGGCGTAGGTGCATTTCTACTCGAGATTTGAATTTAATATTTTGACAACTATTCTTACAGCATAGTTGCATATCTATTATTTATAGATCTTAGTGCTTTCATTGTAAGTAATTTATAAAAAGAGCGGTATTTTATAGGACGTTTTAATTATATATGTTTTCAGAAAATTAAGTTTTTAATATTTTGTTACAGGTAAACAAAAAATTAATAACCAACCATCCCGATATCGTTCAGTAAGTGGCTGATTACACGGAAAATATGTTAGAAATGTTCTCACGTCAAGAGAACCACAGTAAGAAATCCTCGACTAGAAATAGTAATAAGAGTGCGACAAGCGCCACGAGGTTAAGGGGGGAGGGGGGGGAAGGTCCGCTGCGGCATGAATCTGAATTTCGTGCGCTTTCGGCGTCTACAATTTCAAATTACTCTCTCTCGGCTGTGGTCAACTGTCGCATGGTTTGCGTGAAACAAATGCGGTGAGCGGAAGTTAAAGGTATTCAGCAGGCGAGGAGTTGGCTTATGTAATTTATTGAAAATGTAAATAACAAAAAACGCTTATTATCCAATGTGATGAAGTAAAGCGCGAAATTAATAATAACAGTAATCACGTGAGAGCAGTGAGCGTAGACAACAAATATTTGGTACATGCTAATATTGATAATTTTAAAAAGTGTCTAAGAAAACTAAGTTAGAGAAATGATACCCGACATGGGAATCGAGTCCCAGACCACTCGATCGACAGTGGCGCTTGTAATCACTTGACAAACCAGGCAGTATTATGTACATATGTATCCGATATCGATGCACATATGTATCCGATATCGGGATGCTGTTCGCTACTGATCAAATACAGCAAAGTGAAAGTAATCAGCTACCAAACACCAAATAGAAAAATCCTTCCTCAAGTAAAAATGAATTTTATTTTAATTACCTACCGATTAAATTATGATAATTTCATTGAGCTTTCAATTTAAAAAATATTTTAAAATCTATTTTTTGACTTACGCCACTGGATACTTGCTCTTGTGCATACATTGTTAAGTGCACTCGAAAAGGTGCTACAACTTTTTATTGAAAAGGGAACCGTAGCTAGTTATTGCTATGTTTTAAAATGAAGCAAAAGAAAACTCAGATATGACATAATATGACAAATATTTTACATAATTTTATTTAGAGCTTAAAAATCTCTATCAATAGTTGGCATGTATCTCAATGTAATAAAATGCACCGAGTATCTAAATAGTCTAAAAGTAATGTGCCCTTGAATCAGTCAATGTGAGTGCTCTGTACTTTAGACTTGAACTGAAGAAAACGGGGTAAGAATGAATAATTTATCATACATACAACATTCACATGTGCGAGGATTCTGTACACCGTGGAGATGTTATTGCAGAATCTTTGTGCAGACTCTCTATGCAGATATCTTTGCATTTGGGATATAAGTCACAGTAAATTGGGAGTGATTTAGCATAAATGTCACGGTATGAGCCGGCAACGCCTTACAAAAAACGCTTTCATATGGGCGATAGTGGAGCCAACTAGTCGACAGTACTGCCGTCTGTTCAATAACAATGGTGCCGCTAGCCACAGAAAAGTTCGCTCGCGTAGAGATGTTAATTCTATATAAACCACGCGTCACGTGGTCCGGTATACGGTATATTTGTAAAGTTCCAAACTGTACGTTCTGCAGTCATCAAACTGAAAAGTAAAACGTTCATACATTTTCAGATAAGTATTTGAAAGTATTTGGTTAGAAACAACTTCGAGAGGTAGGCTTGCTGAATAATACAGCTTGGCTGGGCGGCATATAAGAAACTTCGTCAAGTCTTTTCATCATCCATACCACAAAGCCCAAAGACAAGAGTCTTTAATGAGTGCTTCCTACCTGTCATGACCTAGGGAGCCCAGATGTAGGACCCAGGATTAGCAAGCTGAAGTGCCATTGGGCTGGTCACATCTGTCGTAGAACCGATAGCCGCTGAAGCAGACGTATTCTGGAGTGGAGATCGCGACTTGACAAACGAAACGTAAGACTCACTCTAGCTAGGCAAATTACGCAAAGTGGCTGGCAGTGGTGGGATGCAAAGAGCTGAAGATTGAGCTCAGTGGCGTGCCAAAGAAGAGGTCTGTCTTTAGCAGTGGACGGGAATCAGAATGATGATTGTTTGAAAGTAATTAGTATGTCCCGATATCGTCGTCACCGTTGAGACAGATCGTTACGTTTTACGTTACGTTTTATACCGCTACCCGAAGACAGAAGCGTGTTTAAGTTTAACAATTTTATTCAAGCGATTTTCTGAAAAGTTCCATTGTCAAACTTCGAGATCAATTACCTTCTGTCCTAACTTGGCAGCACTTTTGTTTCTCAAAAAACCCAATTGTAACCGAGCGCCAGCAACAGTGGAAGCTGCACTTAAAAACTGTATGATACGAATTAAATAAATTATTTTAATGGTGATGACAATGCGTAAAATATTAAAAATGTGGAACCTGCAAGTTGACTGCCTCGTTGGTCGTGCGGTTGCAAGAGCGACTGCCGATTAAGAGGTCCTGGGTTCAAATCCCGGGTCGGGTACTATTGGATTATTCTAATTTAGAATATCTATTAGTGACTCAGACTCTGGATCTGTGCCCGGTGTATGGCAGTAGACTCACCACTTATTCCGTGGGACTTGAACCTAACTGGTGAAACTTGGGGGTGTACTACAACCCTCTGCCTACCCCTTCGGGGATTACAGGCACCGAGGCCGTAATTATGTCAACCTAGTCTTTATTTGGTTGACCAGCTAAGGTGTCTTGATGTGTTTAGATATATTTATTCGTTCTGGTGAGGATGAAAATGGTATGATATATTACTGAAACATTACTTTCATATCTGAAAGATTTAAGTTAGTTTGTGTCTCTAGCGTTTACGTTTCGTTACGTTACATTTCACTTTTCAATTTTATTTGATGACATTATAGTTTTTGACAGAACCTTCAGCATAAAATAAGTTAGAGCAAAATTAAATTTGAAATTATACCCTCTATACCTGTACCCAATATATATGTATATATATACCCAATATATATGTATATATATACTCAATTAGAAATATAGGTACACCACGTGATCAATTTACTTTAAGTTATTCTTGGATAGATTTACATTGAAAATATAATCATAATGGTCAATTAACTGTATTCAACAATGCGATCCATATTTAAATTTACTTCTTTCTCATTTGTTTGTTGTTTAAAACATCCTTTACACGTCCGTCTATAGTACAAAGGAAGTGTCAAAATACCATACAAAGCGTTATCCGTTTTAAAATTAAACTCATTATAGTCCAACGTCGCGTTAAAATTTCCATTGATTGCGTCTCAAAGCGCTCGTTGCGCCGTAACGGCGTTGCGAGCGGTATTTTCGCGAATATACTTCCTGAAATAACGGGCCATCTGGATGAGTCTAGTTATCGACTGTGGATATTCTAGTAGTATCGATTTCATAGAAGTAACTATATAAATAGTAAATACGCGAACGTACCGATTTTTGGCAAATCGCCAACGTGATGATGATGGTGATGATGATTGTGATAATGATAATGAAATTGATTTTATATGTCTGTATTGCGGTTGAATTTAGGTTGGATGTTAGTAATAAAGGAATTATGACGTTAGCCACGTTTCTGAAATTACAATGTATGTAATACTACAATAGCGGGGTATCCATTTGTAGTATTGGCGAATAAATAATAAATGGTATTTGCGGAATAAAAGATACGGACCCATGAATAGGGATGGACAGATGGCGCAACAATATCGCAATATGAGGACAAGAGGCCGGAGGACGTGTAAACAGATGTATTGTTATGGAAATAGATGTGTCATAAGTTGTGATGAGATGTTGCCGATACCGTGTTAAATTATGGTTCTTTTTTGCAAAATTGAAAGGGAGCGAAAACCAATACAAATGGGTTTCAAATTCAAAATACAGTAGTTATGGCAAAGCTTGGATACGAAATTGATGTCACGCTTATATCAATTGTACCTAATCGATAGATTGATGGATTGAAACTTTTTATAAATAGAAATGGAATAAATGACAAATAACAAGAAAGTGAAAACGTAAAATGATACAATAAATTTGTACGCAGAGACACTCGTAGTCGATATTTATTAATGTAGTTGAAAACGATATAAGCTTAATGTAGGCTCCGGCCTATTGAAGGTACACTAATTAATAGAGAGCGATAAATTAATGAGACCACAATAAAGCTACCCACACTCCTAATTGTAGCAACATACCTAACGGTAATGAATGGTGCAATTCACATTGACAGAGATACCGCGGCCATCCGCAGGTGCCCGTCGGAGATTGATAGTGTACAGAAATCGAATTCCAAATACTGGCTTGATTCGATAACAAAGGAGCACCACAAGGACTGCTAACGGCCAGGGTAGCGGCTGCGAGAGCGTTGGCCCAAGGACACGGGCGAAGCGATTTATCTTGGTAGTGGCAGAGGAATTACAAGCTATATCGGCTCAGCTGTCTTCTGTTTAGCAACTGAGTTCTTACCATACGTTAAAATACAGTAGTGTAATTTAATGGACGATAAACATAAAAAAAAAAACTTATTTTATATAGGAGGCCTTATCGCTCAAGTAGCGACTTCATCCAAAAACTTGCATACATTCCAGGAAATCAATTCAAGAAAGTGAGTAGGGCTGTGCAGAATTCAGTAAGTTAAGATTAAAAGAACCTTGTAGCACGTGCTGAAGAGAAAGAAGAAGAAGAAAGAGCTGTATAGAACGTGGCAATGTTTACTTGAGATACATAAAGTATGCCTAATACATTTTTGACGGGATTTTTTAACCGGCCCTCATCCTACACGACACGACCAGACTCATCTTACATACCGTTTCATTCCTATCTAAATTTTTAAGAACGGATGGTGATGAAGAATCTTGAACAAGGCATATTAAATTTTCTTTTGGATTTTTCTAACACATTGAATTAAAATCTAATCCAGTTATCTGTTTTGAATCTATGAAATGTGTGATATATTCAGCTCTATATCTCGTCGTCACTCATGTCATGAACCGATGCAGTTAGGGAGTGTCGCTTTAACGCCACAGCGCTTTGTGGGATAATTAAACGGTGCCGACAAAATGACCCCGGTTTGATTCGAGCAGGAAACTCCATGTATTAGGGATAGCCTATATCTACTAAGCTCTATCGAGAGGGGTTAACTTCATATTCTATTAGAATCAATGTAGACTTATAGCTTTAAAAGCTACGCTCTATCTTTAAGGCTAGAAATTTGGCGGTGAATACGGGATTGGGATTTCGTTAAAACTTTCGTATAGTCGATTAAATGTTAATTAAAATAATTCTCTTTAATTAAAATAATTCAATTTTATTTAAAAGTTTATCAAGATTCAATCTAGTATATACATACACTGTACAGTATACAAAGCTCAAATCGATTGCAATGCATAAAGATTTTGTATGGATTTTTTTTCCAAATACCTCAAGTTTTACAGACATTGTTTTTTTTTTATTTAATGCGAAATTTTATTTTGTGGTATAAAAAAAGCGAAGGTATTTCTAATTTTTTATCATTAACTCGTCGTATATCTGTAGTAATTCATTGAATCCCAGACGCTAAAACAACGAACATTTTCTTCCGGAATAGAGCTGTTTACGTTTTGCTACGTACGGAGCAAGGGGCTGTGCGGCATCTACATTTTTAAAAGAATAATATGCTGAATTTAGAATAACAAGCCCCTTAAGTTCTTGAGGAAATAACAATATGAATATTGTATGTACGAGTACGTATGTAGGTATCTGGTGTGGGGGCGGATGTTCGTTGTCTGGTGGATGTTTTCATAGCATACTACTGAGCGAAATGTAAACATTAGGGAAACGATTTTTGCTACTCAGGACAGCTCAGTGCAGATTTCGCGACTGCTTTTTGTTTATATCAGACAACGTAAATAAATAATCTACAGTATAAAAAGCGACTCTTCTCATTGGTGAAGTTGGTTTTCTTAATTTATAGACGGCGGGTACCACGATTTTTTAAATATTAAATTATAAGTTTAGTTATTAAAATCAGATGCGTTTCTGTAGGTGACAATTATTCCTTGATATTTATGGGCAACTTCAGATTAAAAAAGCAGTTACGAAGAAGACTGTATACATTTTACGTGTAGCGAAATCGGCACTGTATATTTTTATACCACTAAGCAGTATTAAATTAACATGTGTGTTCTTCTAGAAGACTATACCCACCAAAAATATAAATAAAATAAAAATACATGTGATTATAAATGTACCGGCTTAACTCACGTGCGTTTTTTCGGGATGGCCCGACTAGTTTCTGACCTATACGAGATCCTTCCTCATGAGCTCCCGCTACTGTAGCAAAATCTCTTGCAATGAAATCATCTAGACTTTGCTAATTTAAAAATTTAGGTCAGTCAGTTTTTCACCTATTCTATTTATTAACACGACCCTTACTGAAACGTAGACCATATTTAGATAATTTCTACGCACATCATATATTGGGTTAGAATAGTCTATAAATGTCATGCCCTTGAAGAAACCTCCCTCCTTGGTTATATAGTTTCCCGATTTTATTTACTACTACTCGTGCAAAGGTAGTTCTGTCTTGATACTGGGCCTAGATCGTCGCAATACGATGTAATCGGCTTTCCTGTCAGTTAACATTCACTATCAATATCTATTGTGATGTATTACAACGACTTACAATTATTTTTCTTGTTACTATTCTGCGAGCAAAAAAGCTACAGGTATAAGATATCATCGGTGTATGTTGAATGTGTACATCAAAACGGAACCATATTTATACGGAATTACGGTCCATTTTCTTTTTTATATACACGGGGTAAAAGGTTTCACTATCTGTACGAATCTCCTTGACTGAGGACTTATTTGCTTTTTCACACAAATATGGAGAAGTCAAAGGGAGTAGGCAAAACTTTTATGTTTTTCTATGTTATTTATCTTGTGATGTGCACCATCCCGTCATAACTTTTGTTTTCCAAGATGTGTAAGAATTTCAGGTTATTTTGTCTGTAATACATTGCTGTTTATTGACACGACTTATTACAGATAAAATGCTGTGTGGTGACAACTACGTAGTTTTAAACAGTAAAATAACACCGAAAATAAAATCATAATATTATCTTGAATATCTGACTATTGATCATTTGGCGTGTAAAGAAAGCAGAAATATTCAAAATCAACGACAATATAACGTAGTATGTATTATTCGAGGACCAGCGCATGTCTACTAGTGAGTTTTTATATAAGGCCTTTTAATGTTCTAAAATGTACTTTAATGTACTCATTTTGTCTTTACGAAAGTTAGTTCTAAGCGTTACCAAATAACTTTAACAATTTATTTCTTTGTGACATTGTAAAGAAAAAAAAATTTAGAAAGGCAGTAGGTAAGTACCTACCACACGGTAACGAAGTTTTTGTAAATGTTAGTAGCAATAAGTCACATGCGAAAACGTGTGGATAAGATGTTAATTACAGGTATACAGTACATAGACATAAGACATAAGAGTAAGAGAATAAGTTAAAATAATCTTCTTTTTGTAAATTTCATCCACACAATGCCACCTGTCATCTGTATCTTTGCCCCAGAAAAAATCTAAAAATATATTTTAAATGTCCATTGTTAAATATCTTCCGCTGTATTTTACTTAAATTAATGTCATTAGTATTATAATCACACGATAACAATAAATCCATGAGGGTAGGCAGATGCGGCACAGTATGTGTTTGTATCATAATGTATGCGTGGTCACGGTACTGATATTCCACTTTAAATGCTTTAACAAGCATGCGCGGCATCTGTACGGGCGAAACCAAGCGTTATAGCAGTGAGAATAAGGTTGGCGGTGAATGTAAAATGTATGTTGCCGAACGGTAGCTGCAATGCCACAGTCGACAACGACACTGGCTTTTCAATATGGCACAACGCTATAATTATTGGGGCAACTTCCTGTGGAAAGTTTTTCGTTTTACGTAAAAGGTATTTATTGTAAGTGTTCGGTTAAAGCGGTGTCACTGCGGACTTTGTCCAATGGGACCTGGGAACGAATTGACCACAAATGTATGTTTACTGATAGCTCTAGGTGATCAAACAGCACTTGGTATACTTTTGAGTATCATTAGGCGACTGCTGGAGTTGACAAAAATTTTTTAATTGTTACGTTTTACTTCTGTGGCTGTTGTAGATATTTTTCACAATATTTAATCTTAGTGCATATATAGACATTCCATCGTCCCTGGATGTCTGTTACAAGCGGATTCTATCGACTACCTTAGATTAAACTACAGAAAAGCAAGTAATGCGTGTAAATGATTAAATAAGTGCCTTCCTTATTGCTTTTCTGTTTCTTTTAACTTTCTATGAGCCACCAAGCACGACTAACAGAAATGTTTTAACCCTTCTACAAAACCTACATCCGATTCTAGTATAAACATACTTTAAGACCTTACGACTTCTAATTACAAGGAGATCTGAATGTTTACACCATATCATCAGCAGGTGGGCCGACGGTAACACACCCACTTTATTGCGCGGAAAATAAATGTTTTCCACATTTCCAAAAAACAGGTTTGATAGCTGATACCTGACGCGTAGAGGGTTGTTTTTATGAGCGCTTTCAATCCCGAATCAGATGATATACGAGCAAGATTTAAAAGAGTAGCGAGGAAAGTTATAAAAGGGAATACGACAGCGCGAGAACGTTAACTACCGTGATAGCGGTCTACCGTCATAGCCTTCTCCTTAGACCCCTGCGCTCCTTCAGATTCTTCAATTTTCTGTACCCCTTTGTTAAAGTCTTCTACCAAATCATTGCCGGGAACGGGGCTCTCCGGCAACAATGGAAATCCTTTCTAGATGATTTTGTCTAATATCGAATAGTGTACAAGAAATATTAAAAGTAAGAAAAATAAAAATATTTGGTTTCACACATTCTTTTGCAATGTTTTTTACATAGTTAAATATTGTTGAAATGTTTAGAGAGCTTGTTTCGGTATGTACTTGGAGTTGGTGCAACTGGGAGCCGTTGTTTCTTCATACATAAATCAAGGTAGTACCCCTATAAATATTCCCAAACGACTCTTTAATGCTCTGGATTAACTGCAGATCATTGAATATCCCTTACTGCTTCCATTTTCAGGACATATAGAAAAGATTAACCCTAATGATCCAGATTATCTGATTCCACCTATGCCGTCATGTTCTTGATCAAACAGACCATTAAATTCGCTGATTCGCTGAAGTTGATTTAGAATACCAAATATTAATGTTACATGTTAATTTCTTCAAAGTTAACGAAAAATAAGTTTGTCTGACATTTTTTAGAAAAAATGTGCCTTTTGAGATTGAATATCGCTTGTGGTAGTCATAGAAAAAGAGGTCATGAGGAAATCTTAGAATTTTCCATAATATTCTCTAAGTGTGAAATTTGCCAACTAGCATTTAGCCAGCATTGTAGACTACGCCCATAAATATTTTAGTTTTGAGGAGGGACCCGTGTTGAACCCTGGAGGGATAAAAAGATTGATAATAATGGGGAGAAACAGAAGTATCAAAATGTTTCCTACTATTTTATATTTATGTATTTATTATGACTGCCTTGTTCGTCGAGTGGTTGCAATCGCGACTGCCGATCGGGAGACCCCGGGTTCAAATCCCGCGCCTTGGACTATTAGATTTTTCTTATTTAGAATTTCTAGTAGGGACTCGGAGTTTGATCTGTGCCCGGTGTATGGCAATAGACTCACCACCTATTCCATGGGATGTAAACGTAACTGGTTAAACGTCGGAGTGTACTACTATACTCCTCTGCCTACTCCTTCGGGGATTACAGGCGTAATGTTGCCTATGTATTGATTATATTATGAACACCATATTTATATTTATGACAATTCTCAAACAAAATACACAATCTGAAAGCATCCGCGAAATACATATTTCGCTCATTCATACATTGATTTTTTCTTTCATATTTTTATTTATCGTCATCAAAAATACTTCTCATTAATTAAAAAAGTTTTAATTAAAACATAGCGAAAAGCTATTTCGATTTATTTGATTTTAAAGTAATATAAACTACGACATCATTTTAAAATGTTCGTACTTCTTTGGTGATTCGTTATTTGCTCGAGAGTTTTCGGAGGAGCTTTTGAAATAGCAAAGGGTTCTCCCGGAGGAAGCGCAGTATCAACATACATTAATTGCGGAACCTGTTCTTCAAAGGGTCGACTTTGTAGTTGGTCGTTTAAAATGAAAATAAACTACGTAACCCTAGGAGACAATTATTTTTTAATCTGTTGTTCCATCAACATTTTTGATGCGACAGCTAACATATCGGTTTATGAATATAACAAAATGTTAAAGAGCAATTTAAATATCGAGCTAACTATAGTAGTATTATCTTGTTGTAGACATGTGAACAGTTAAATCTGGGGATCTTTAAAGTGTTATCTAGAAATTTGCCCTTACTGCCTCTCCGAATCATTATCAAAGATCATTTATGTAACATATCTTTGAAACAAGCTGCCACACTACTCACTGCTACTTCGATAATACTAAAACTCCATGGTTGTGATAGAGACCTGCTGTCTGTATAACACGTGAGGGCCGCGGTTACACTAAAGTGATCTTAGAACGAAACCCTTCGACTTCCATTCAAACCCTTGCGGTGAAATACCGGCGCGCGAGAGCTTGCGGCCGACCACACCGTTCATATAGAAATGATTGAGCTCCTTTAGAGTATATTAAACCAGTGGGAATTAGCTAACTATATTAAGTACACCGACACGCCAGGTTCCGTACCAAAAGGCGCAGAAAGTACCAACTGCCAAATATCTGAAAATCCAAAAATCTGACGTGCGTTTTTTAAATCGTCATCGTCGTCACTCCGCCGACTCAGCTAGAATCAGATCTATTTGACCATATGGACATGATAAAGTACGTATGAAAATAAAATTAAACATCTCGTATTCAATAAAGTTTGTTGAATGCTCCGTAGACTGAGTTTCCGTTTAGAACTAGCAGGTACAACTATTGATATAGTTAAGTTTATCGTAACACCAACAGCGAAGCACGTTGCCTCGAATTAGGAAGAACTTAAGGACGCTGATAAGAAAATACTTTGCGACTGTCGCGCACCTCCATGTCTAATGTTGGTTGAAACGGGTCCAAGAGATACGACGCTTTCCTTATTCCAATATTTGTTTTATTATCAGAGACCTTGTATCTTTTTAGTACCTATTACCTACCGAGAACATGCTATCAGCAGTAAATCTGATGAGATATTAGATGAGATAGTAGAGAGTTCTGAGAAGCGTCCCACTCGTATGCCTATCAATAGTATTAGGGCAAGACGTAAGTACATAACATTTTTCGGTTTAAATTAGACCATCTAAAAATACTCACTACTGTTCCTTATATCTGCGTGGAGTGTACATTTTTAACCTTAAAATTTCATCAGAGCCTTGCCATTGACGTGTATGTATCTATTCACACATTCGAATAACATTCACTTTCTGCATTAAAACGGACAATGATTGTTTTTGTTTTGGAGAAAAAATGTGGGAGCATCCAAGAGAATGTACTTCTAAAAAATTCATTAAAACGTAACCCATTTTAGTTCTTTATAATTCTTTAGAAAGGATACACGTGCAATGTGCGAGCTGCAGTCTTAAGCATAATAATACCTTGCGCCGGCAAACAAAAGTGTATTATATACTCGTACTAAAGGAATAACTTTTAGAATAATAAGAAATAATTAAAAACGAAATCCGGAAGCGAGAAATTTTGTTTTCCGAGTTCATTTCTGTGCCCAAATACTAACGTGTTCATATATTTGCAAATATTTTGCTTGAGAGGGGATAAATAAGTGGTTTGTTTCAATATAGAGAAAGCTTAGCAATTCATTTTCTGCTCACTCAGCCCGACGTTCGCGCTGCACAGGTAGCCGCTACAGCTGCAACCGCAAACGAGCCATCGCCGGCGTCGCACGCGCCACTTAGCACAAAAAGATTGTCATAACAAATCTTCAATATGTGATGTCATAATGCATGCTCGCATTAGTCGGGTCGCGGGACCCTCGTTGGGAACTTTCAGTTAACGCCAGTCACGGCGAAGGGCCGTGGCTATACGATAGATACTTCAAATATTTTCCATTTACCTTTAACCCAATATCCTGATAACTTCCTTCCTTTAACCTGATAACCTGAATATTTGTTTGACTGTGCAAACTTATTATTGGACAAAGAGTAATTTGATATTTAAATAATTTTGTATGACGATGTTCTCCGTCAGATAAAATGGTTTTCGTCGGATAGGATCGTCCGTTCTTAATATACATAAGCACAGCCTGATTCCCTGCACGAATTCTAGTACACGTTTACCGTCTTCAGAACATTATGTCTAATTTTATATTCCATTTAATTATTACATATGTACATTATTAACGTAACCGTACGTTTTTTCTCTTAAGCTATTAAGGTAGATCATGTATTACACTGCACTATACGTTTCTTACCCTAGCTTTAAAACTGGCTAGTAAGAACCATCAATGTACACATTTTAAGTTCTACTCCATAACAGCGCTGTAGGTACATTTCGTTGTTTCAATAAATTTTAAGTAATCATACTTTTATATTATAATTCTACAATTTGCGAATTTAGTATTTCGGTTCGAAGGATAAGGTACTGATTGGATTTTTACATGATTATATATAACGATTTGAAGAATACTTTTCTGCTATGAAGTACTAAATTAACTCATATTTTTCGGGTAACCTTATTTCGTGAACTTCGTCAAGAGCCTTTGCATTAGTAACCTGGAGTGGTTTGTAACTACTCGGTCTATCCTGAAAAAACTTACTTGAATAAAATCAATATATGTACATTCAATCATCTACCAAGATACTCGTACTTACCGAACATTCAATAGCAAAATTGCAGTAATAATTGTTATAAGCAATAGCGAAGTCTGCTTTTAATATTTAGTCACGCGTGACCACATTATATTGGTCAAAAGCAGATCAAAGAAGCAATTCAAATTGGAATCCTTTTGGTCCAAGCGCTTTTGATTTCCTTCCAACCAATAATGGATACCATTTCTGCGGAACCTTGAACGTAAGACTGTCAGCTTTAAGAACATTTCGTTTTGTAACCTGGCCCGTGCGCTATTAGGTGGGCATTGTACCAGTCAGTTTGTATAAATATCACGTAAAAAGTAATGCCCTGATCCAAATGCAGTTAGCATCCATGGAGTGTTTTGTTTCAGTGACATTCTATATACCCAAAGTGGCTGGCAGTGGTTGGATGCGAAGAGCTGAAGATCGAGCTCA